>WKFP01015249.1:359568-370101 GCA_011057875.1 Pterocles orientalis | reverse complement strand
TCAGGGAGTGTAGTGAGAGAACAAGGGGTAACGGGTATAAGCTAAAAGAGGGTAAATTTAGACTAGACATTAGGAAGAAATTTTTCACTATGAGGGTGGTGAGACACTGGAACAGGCTGCCCAGGGAAGTTGTGGATGCCCCATCCCTGGAGGTGTTCAAGGCCAGGCTGGATGAGGCTTTGAGCAACCTGGTCTAGTGGAGGGTGTCCCTGCCCATGGCAGGGGGGTTGGAACTTGATGATCTTTAAGGTCCTTTCCAACCCAAACCATTCTATGATTTTATGATTCTGTGTGACAGGAGAAACTGAAGATACAGCACATTTAGAGACACCAAAATTAAGTCTGAAAATTATCTCTGCAGAACACCAAAGCTTATTACAACACTGGAAAACAGCAAAGCCTGCAAGGACAAGAATTTGTAACTATAATCAAAATCAACATGAAAGAAAAACTGCTGAAATCTAAATAGCTTCTGAGCAAGCTGTGGAAAAATGAACACCAAAAGACATAAAAAGGAGCAGTGTAATAACAAAGATATGGGTAAAACCCCTACTAATTCATCTAGAGGTGTCAATTCATGCTTCAAAAAATTATGGAATTACCTAGAAAGCAGAAAAAAGCTGTACAACAATGGTAAACGTTTTTAACAATTAAGTTGTGTATACTGCAGCAGCATTACCATTTTTTTTCTGACATCACTAAGCCAAAGAAAAAACAATCAGGGTACGTTACTAAAGCACTTGAGGTAATGAGGTAGTGAGAATCAATAAAGCAATGCGATGTCACAGACATTTTGTCTTCTAACTGAAGTACAGATTCAAGTACTGGAAGCAAATGAAGTAGTATGTTGTAGGCTTTGAGAAGGTATAAAGCAGACATGAGCCATGAAAAAACAAGCAAAAGTAAGGATCATAAAAGCATGCATGTATTTCATAGCACAGGCCAGCGCAGGCCCATGAAATACACCTCGTTCTGAAGAAATTCCAATAAACACTCCTGTGTGACTTTACACCTGGCAGTGGTGCAAAGCTATGGAAGAGCTCTGCAAGCACTGTTGGTTTCCGGTAGAGTTGCCGTTCTCTTCTCTGACCCTTCTATTTAAGTTCTTTAGTAACAAACTTCTTATCCAGGTTATATTTTCCCTTAGGTTTGGTGTAACATGGCTATTGTTTGGGTCACTACAAAACTGCTGAAGTAGTCAGACCAGCTGAAAAGCACTACTGACAAATGTAGCCTACTGTATGGGCTTCAAGTGAAAGATGTGAAGACTTTTACACCAGAAGATGAAAAAGTCTTAAGCCTGACACTTGTGGGTATGCAGAGACACAGAAGTGAGAGGTGCTGCTTGCTATCACTGCAGCAAGTCTCCATCAACAAACTATGAGTTTTCTTTGCAATAGTCTTTTTTTTTCCCTCGATACTGAATGGAGAGGACTTAAATACATCACTGCACAGTCAGAATAGTTCTTGGCTGCTGTAGAAGCAGTTATCAAAGATGAAGAAACTACATGACAATCCCGGCAAAGGAGAGCCGCTGCAAGAAGGCACTAAGCCCAGAACAGTGGGACTATGTGAGGGAGGGATGCCAGAAATTAAACACAAAAATATAATCTTTATCATTTTGTCCTTATTGTGATCTCTTATTGTTTTGTCATGCATCTGAAACTGGCAGGGTCAGAGGAGGAGCACTGGGCTCCTTTAGTCTAACTCACTGTGTCCAATGTTACTGCTTGTCACTTATCTTACATTTAATAGCTGACGTGCAGAACTCTACAAATATGGATAACACCTCTCATGTAAAAGTATTAGACCCACATGGTTATTTGATGGTTCTCAATCATTTAGAATTAATCTTAATCTAATAAAATACAGTCAGTGAGATCTTGTGTGAACAAACATTGAGTGTAAACTCAGGCAGGGTCAGGGATTCTGTTGCAGAGAATCTAAAGTGACAATCATTTCTTCCTATATTGCGTGGCTGGGCATCAATCTTGTTGAACAGGAAAAAAACCCCAATACTAACTATCAGATAGGTTATATTGAAACCACTATGCTAAAAGAGGTTTTTGGAGGGTTTGCACATGCCATGTATTTTGCCAATTATTTTTAACTTTGAACTTCTATATGCTTCTTAATGTCTATTTTGTACTTTTATGAAGTGCTGCAGCTTGTAAGAAATGCAAATACTCTTTGATAATATGAATACATCAAAGACTCTAGGCTGCAGGAATGCCCACCAATCACGAACACTACAGTTAGAGAGCTCTCTGAAACTAAGGCTGTACAGATAGAGCTCTTAGTCATTAATTCTCATTTCATCTTAATGTTTTGTAAAACGTTAATAATTAGAGACTCTAAATAATAATTTTACAAATAACATTGCTATTTATCATACACACACAACAGTAACTACTAAATATCTCAATACCTGATTCAGGAAGGGTAACAGAGAGTTGGAGGATTCAAAGCTACAGATTTATAAAGTGTAGGTGAGACAGAGAAAGTACTCAATTGCTAGTAGAGTGAAATGGACTCTATCAATAAACATTTCTGAGTGTTTAATCAAATCACAGAGGCATGTTATTATACTGAAGACTGCAGCTGTGGCAATGCAAGCAAACACTAGAAGCAGGTTGTACAAGAGTATTTTTCAGGCTCTGACAATCTGAAATCTGACCTGTTTAGCTCAGTCCCAATGACTGATACTTGAAAACAGTATAACTCTGGATTAAGTCCAGTGTGGAAGTCACTCATTTGTCAGTCTTTCCAGCTTCTGGCACCGAGTGTATTTTAAACAGTTTGATAAATCTAGTCTGTAAAGATTATTTTTTTTCTCTAGATCCAGATTCTGTACAAGAATGACTGTATCTGGTCAGGCATAAGGTCTGTCCAGCACAGCATCTTGTCTCCAACAATGGGCAATAGCATATTCCCATAGAAGGAGTTCAAGGCCAGGCCAAAGATAGAGGCAGGCATGTAATTACACTGGTGACAGGGTGGCTTAAAAGAGTTGCATGTGGTACATCTCCTCCTTGCCTGACAGAGCAGCATACATGTGGCACTCTGCACTGACTCAGGGCTCCCTCCTCTTTAGCTTGCTACACTCCCTGCTTTCAGCTACCAGTGATTTAGCCTTACTCCCCTTTTGACTAAAGAAAAGACTCTCTCTGGTACAGAACCTATGTTAATAGGTTTAGGCTAGATATTAGAAAAAAATTTCTTCACTGAAAGAGTGATCAGCCATTGGAACAGGCTGCCCAGGGAAGTGGTGGAGTCACCATCCCTGGAGGTGTTCAAGAAACATGTAGATGTGGTGCTTAGGGACATGGTTTAATGAGTTAGGTGGTGTGCGTTGACGGTTGGACTTGATGATCCTTGAGGTCTTTTCCAACCTTAATGATTCTATAACAAGAGTAGCATCAGGCCAGTGGAATTATTTTAGAGTTGCACTGGCACAACCATGATTAAATTGGGTTCTCTAATTCTATCTATTATTATGCTGTTTTAATTAAAATTCCAGTAAGGGGGTAACGCAGTTGTCTTCAACAGCACTGCCTACATTAAAAACTGTCAGATTTCTTTATATTCCATACACATATATCTATGACTACATTATACTTTTATCTACCACCTTCAATACAGTAAAACCTTAAATTACTGGTAGCTAAATATTACTAATGTATTATTATTGCAGCCTGAAAGGATGTCTTATCACAAAATACTCTTTCAGCACATGAAAATTCAAAGAAATTTCATTTGTTTCACATAAAAAAGATTGTTGCTCAGGCACAGCCCTTCTTTCTTGAATTAGAAGTTCAGTAACTCATTGATCTAACATTTTCTTTCTGTAATAAATATTTAAAAATTCTTCAAGCAAAACTTAAAAGTCTAATGTAGGATTTTCTCTTGTGTGTTTACACATCTGTGAACACATGCATACACCTACATAGTCATGTGTTTAAGTATCTTAAAAGGAGTTATTTCGCTATATAAGCTTTAGAGAGATGATGCCAAGTTATGTACCCTTTGTACTACACTATTCTTACATGATTACAGAAATCCCACCACCGAATACATGTGGTCTCCTTAAAAGTCAGCCTCTGAAATCTTCGTTAGTTTGCTGCACAGCACACTGTTGCTCAGCTGAGAGGTTATCCCACTGCCCTTGATCAGGCAGGAAAGCAGCTCCCTTGAGTTGATGGGGGAAAGCTCTGTAAAGCTGCCTGCATGGTGCTGCCTCATATTTCAGTCTAGGTCTCACACCTTGCTGAGGTAACAATTCAGAAGGGCTTGAATCAATACTGCGGCTGTCCATCATCTAACGTATTATTTGATACATGAATGTCACATGGAATTTGCACAAGAGTTTCATTGTCCCTCACTGTACTTAGAAACTGTGTCAAGTGTACAGGGGCCGCAAGCTCCTCTGTCTGTCATTGAAAGGATGCCCACTTTGCACAAGAATGGGACACGCTCCAGTGTCTTATGCGCATCTTGACTGCTCTGTATTTCTAGTATAATGAAAAGCTGTACGTATATATATATATGTATGTATATATACATAGACTACAATATATGGAACCAGTTTAGCATGCAAATGCATCTTAAGAAATAAAGCAATATTTGCAAAACTAGAAAGTGAGAAAAAAATTGTAGGTTCTACCTAATTTTAATATTATTTCTTCAATGCTAAGATAAACAGTCATAGAACCTAAGATGCAGGTGCATACAACCCTGAATGTTTACAAGTTTACAACCTAAACTCCTCTGTAAAGCTTTTACTTTTACAATAGCATTTAACAAAACCTAGGATGTTCTTCAATAATGCTAGAATTACAACTTTGTGTGATGCCTTTTGAACATAAATATCCAGTTCTCACAAGGGGTCCTAACAAATTCGAAAATTGTCTATGATAATGTGGCTTGAGTTTTACACATCCATTTATGCCAGTTTATACTATTTTAAATAACTTGTGTATATGTGTGCATGTGTGTGTATACATATTATAGACATGTACAAAAATATAGAAAAATATATTTTTTTATTACTATTAAAAAAGAATGGTCATGATGTTAGAAGTTTTCAGTGCTGTTTTTTAAGTAGATAGGCTAAATAACTAATCCAAACTTTCGGGGCTGATAATTCCAGATGCTGCTTGGCAAGAAAGTGACTGGGTTTCAGGTAATTTTGCTTATTGCTAAACATCAAGAAGAAAGAACAAAACCAACAAGCTAAATAGCCTGCTGTTTTACTAAGAAAAACCCCTCACACCTCTGGATCTCAGTCTTGTTCCCCAAATACACATTCTACCTTGTGAGCATGTGAATGAAAAAGTTTGTTGAAAATTAAACAAAAATTTTCAGTGTTTCCACTTGCATATTTAGTCCATTTACAGCAAATCCTTAGCCCATTCCCCAAGCTACATAAGCAAAGAACTCACTAAAAGAACAGGGGGACATGAACAACAGTTCATTTTTTCATAGTTTATCAATAGTTTCTCAAGTTTATCTGTCTGGCAGAATGAACTCCAATTCAGTCTCCATCCCAACCCAGAATGATCATTTCCTCTAACAGGAACAAAGGCTGAGGATCTGTTCAGCAAAAAATCATCTTGTGTTGGTTCTGAGATCTACCAGCCCTGCCCTGACAAAAATGTTACAGCCTACATGAGACTTTGTCATACAGTTTCAAGGAGAGTCAGATCTTGCTCTCTACTCAACCACACCAACAACAGAGTTGTTCTGTGGCACCAGAGGAAAAAGAGAAAACTTCACATAGAGGCAGGAATACTGAAAATGGCAGGCTTCTTTCCAACCTAAGGAACTGTAGGTATCTCTGATCTCTGGGCCTCCTGAAATAAGACATATTTCAGATCAAGGCCCATACCAAACCCAGGTACTTGATCCATGTTGCTCTCACAAACTCTGAGATACTCAACTTCATCTCTATTGAACTTCTTTTTTTCTCAAGTGTAGCTTGGCTTGTAGCTCTTAAACATTACAGTGATGCACGTCATGTAAAACCATATATAGGTACAAAGTTAGGTAACCAGAACTAACACTTAGCATAAAAAAAAGTCCTGGAGTTATTTGTCTCCACATCTCCGCAACACCTCCCTTGCAATTTCATACACTTGAACATCTGTGTTTTCCTTTAGCTAAGGAATAAGTTGCACCCAGATTATATAAAATTGTCTTTATAAAAAGACCTTCATGCAATGTATCCAAATAGGGACACCATATGGTATTTTGGGGCTGGCCAAAACGGACCATCATTAACTAAGCATTATTCTGGCTTTTGAGTATTCTTCCACATTAACATTTCCTCAGTGATGTTTTTCTTAAGGAAAACAACATTTCGGGTAAAAATAATACGATATACCTGGAACATGCTAAGAATACAAGCTGATACCTTTCTCTTATCACATACGGCAACAACTTTGCAATTAAAGCAATCATAATTCTTCATCTGTATGAGTTATCCACCCTCATGTTCAGTAGCATTAAACTACAAATGCACATAACATTTTTTTCACATGTACATCAACATGCATAAAATTCATGTAATTTCCGCAAAGCAGCCTACAACAATAGGTCCAAACAAAAACATGGGTAAGACCCATTTCTGCAATCATTATTTATAGAAATAATCCTTTTCTAGTTAGCAAAACTAACTGCAGGTGTGAATTTTGCTTTATGCATCATGAGAAAATATGTAATTAGGCATTTGTACCTTCTTAGAATTGAGTGTTTTTCAAATTAATACAATGTTCTGGACGATGGGTGTCAATGGAAATAAACTAAATTGATATACTTTATAATAACTCAAAAACCTTCAAACTCATTCAATAGTGTAAGACAAGGAAATTTCACTCAGGCACTCTTATGGGGAAGCTGGTGAAGTTCCAGCTGTACAGGTTAGTTTTATACTGTGCTTGTACAATGGAGTCATTAAATTGGTGGTAAGTTCAGTAGTATCTTCTGTTAGAATAAGATTTTAATTTTACATTCCTACATGTATACAAAGGACTTCATACTTAAGATTGTTAATCATGACAAACTAATATTAGTTAGGTTTTTTATATATAGCCAGATTTATAGCTCTAAAAAGATGGGTACTGGAGGCACTGAACCCATGAGAACATAGCCTTTCTGTATTAAAAAGGGCTGTTGAAACAAAGCTTGCTCATTATCTCATCACAGTTGTTCCTGTTTGTAACAGAAATGTTCTGAATAGCTAAAAAATGGGTAAAAAGTATTAAGTGTCAAGATCCAGTAAAAGCAATCCTGTGCTGGAACTTAGGAAGTGCGCAGAGGTGCTGCACAGGCGAGAGCGAGCAGGATGCAAGCTGAAATAACGGATGGAAAAGGGAGCATCTTTACCACGTGAAGTGCAGAATGCAACCTTGTTTACGCGGTGAGATAAGACTGGCTAACACCACCTATGTCAGGACACCCTTAGATTCTATTATCATCAATATTATCACCCTGTCTTCAGTGGAACCACCTGTGTCTACAGTTTAGCAGATTTTGCTTCATACATATCCCTCATCAGTGCATTCATTTGTCCCTGCTAAATTACAGACATGAAAGGTACTTTCACAACCAAAACTTAAAGAGCTCAGAGTAAAAAAATTATCCATGTCTTAATTAATCAAAGCAATAACAAGACCTTAAGTCAAACTAGCAAAGGGTTAACTTCCCCAATTTCAGAAGAGCCAAGAGAATTTAAAAGTAACAGAGTTTTGAAGGTATCTTCCAATTCACAGGATTTTGTTTTCAAGACAAATTCCTAACGCTGGTTAAGGTGTCAGTTTCAACCATGGCTTGTAATATTGCTTTATATCACCACATAATTTCTTGAAATGGCAAACTTTGCAACTCAATTAATTTTCTGTTTGAAGTAGTAATGAGAATCATTGGCATGTTCTGAACCTATATAGGGCTGATGTCACAGCTCCATGTAATGGGACCATATGGAAGTTTATACCTGTTGTATTTAATATGAGCTGTGTGTTAATGGCAGGCATCTATACAGGCACTACTGAGTAGCAGAGAAACTGTCATTAACTGATTGCTGTTACAGTCCACCGGTTTCTACATGAAACAGTAAAAGCATTTATTACAATCAGGCAAATATAACTTACTTATCACTTTGAAGAACTAAAAAAATTTTTGAGAAAACCAATAAATTATCTAAAGCGAAATCTTCAACCTCTCTTAGCTAAAATACATATTTAAAATATGTCTGATTGCTTATATGTACTGAAATAAGGAAAAATAGACATATTCAAATAGTAAAGCAACTTCAATGTTACTAAAGATCTAATCATCTTCAGTGACAGGAAGGCTGATTAATTGATATCAACAATTTGAGCAAGACAGTACTGTTGACTACGGGGGAAAACACAGTTTGACTTATCTACAAAACTTCCTCTAAAAAACAAAAGACTGGAAAATGAAGCAATTTTGTTCCTATTCCTCATGCTCACTGTTGCCACTTACTGTTCTTTTTAGGGATTTCTGTTTAAGAAGTTCCACAAATAATCATTTTCCTAGTTGCATCATGAAACCATAATGTATTTCAGTCATACTAAAGTATGTTCGTAAAGCACAGACCAAATACTGACTCAACAGAGTTCTCCAAAATACACTTATTAAATGGATATAATTAATTTATATGAATAACTACTTTTAAGTTTGTACACTTTAAGTTGTAGATAAAATTTTCTTGGGACTGCTGCCAAGGGGGTATTCACTTGTACCTCTGGGAGTCTGGGGACTCACCACCCCTACCAGGAATGCTCTGCACCAAGAAAAAACAGGCTTAAAGTGGATTGATATGCTGAAAATTAACAAGAAAGGCCTTGGTCATGCAAATATATATTGTGGTTTGGGGCTTAAATACGTTAGATGGTTTATTAAGTAGGAAGAGTTTAACCTTTTTATCCACAACACTCACATTGTGAGCACTTCTGAGTATTTTGCAAACAGCATTTTTATTTCTAAGTACTTTTACTAAAGTCCTCAGATCTAAATCCCATTGTAGGCTACTTTTTCTTGTTTATCCATGTATTCTTTTTTTTAAGTTCACATGCAGTTAGTAATACTTCTGTGTCACTGCTATCACTGATAAATAGTCATGGATGTTTCTCATAATTTACAGTCCCTAAACATTCATAACCAAAATCTGTAACCACTCTGAAATTTCTGTCCCAAACTATAATTTCTGAAAGCAGAAGCAATGTTGCAAATAAAACTTTGGACATGAGAACTGTTAATCATTGTGATCATGTGTTCCTACAAAGAAGCTAATATAAATAATCATAAACCTACTAAATCATTTTATTCCTTTTAGTTTTTTTTAAAGCTGAAAATTTGAAATAACAATGCAAGGGTAAAATCTTGCAAATGGAAATATATGGCTTCAAAATACAACTTTAAGAATGACTTTAGTGGTTTGGGTTTTTCCTATTTTAGCAAATATCTAGCTAACATACCAAGCTATCCTGATGATAAATGACATTCACGTCAAATACAGAGGCATCAGTAGCTCCACACTAAGAAGATGCTGGCACAAATCCATTTCTAACAAATAACATATCTTCTGAAAATCCATGCCAATTTTCTTTCAGAGCCAAATAAACAATTTTCCCCATTATTGCTATTTATATATCTTTGCTAAGATTGCAACAACAAACTGCAAGGATTTTCATGCTCTCCTTAAAGAAAGGCATCTTTTTAAACTAACAGGAATGTTGGATGTAAGAGCTGAGTTTCCTTATGTCAGGAGCACTCGGAAGACCTAGAGGTGTAGGAATTCTTCAAGGCAGCACTATGCCCACTTTTTGCTTGTGAGCACCATTTATCATACTCATGTACATATTGGTACCAAGACAATTTTCACTTCAAAATTCAAACTATTTTGTCATTTCAGACATGATTTTCAGATCTCTGATGTTTGCATAAAAGGTGACAGTATTGCTGAATTAGAAGTGTTGGGGGAGAAGGGGGTGGGTGGTGGTGTGAAAGAGAATTGTGAATACAGTGAGCTCATTTTTACGGACAAGAAATGTCATAGGTGTGAATGCTTAATTTATCTTTTCTGTGCTTCAAGTGGGAATATGCTTCAGCAACTTCAGTCTTACGAGTGGGAATGACACCCACCCTTTAGAGTGGGAATGTATGCAAATTCCCCGTATCAAAGGGTAATTTTAAAAATAGGCTTGTAAGTAGCAGAATGCCTAATTACGTCAGATACCTAGTATGCGATCCCGACTTTTTAAGCTACAGTTGCAAGTTTCAGTGCATGCTTCCATGGAAGCAGCGTGTGACCGGGATCAAAGGATCATATTTGCTGTAGCCTCAGCCGGCGGAGACCTGCTTTCACCATGCTGTGAAACCAATCGGAAACTCCATTAACCAGCCTCCTCAGGAAAGCTCCACAAAACACCCTCCCTGAAAAGCTTCCCCTTCCCGAGCCCCACCTGCCCCGCAGCTCCCACATCGAAAGAAAAAAAAAAAAAAAAAAAA
>WKFP01015249.1:291886-355475 GCA_011057875.1 Pterocles orientalis | reverse complement strand
AAAAAAAAAAAAAAAAAAAAGCGCTCCCCCGGTGCCTTTCAGACGCGTCATTATAGGCATAAAACTTGAAGAGAGGAGTCTATCGGCACCTCCAGCTCCCCCTCCGAGTTCGCACACCGACACCCGGCACAGCCAGTCGCCCCAGGCTCTGCCCCACGCCGCGCCCCGCCACACCGCCCCACACCGCGCCCGGCGGGGCGGAGCGGCCCCGCTCCCCGCAGCGCGCCGACCTGGCGGCCCGCGGGGCCGGCGGCTGGGGAAGGGAGGAGGAACCGGCCTCGGCCATGCCGCGGGACTCCCTGAGCGAGAGCGCTCGGCGCCGCCCGGGAGCGGCTGGAAGCGCCGCAGCGGCGGCCGGGTCCGGGGCGCGGCGGGGGCACTGCGGGCGGCAGGGGGAGCTGCGGGGTGGGCGCGGGCCCGGCCACGGGCCGCGGGTTACCTTCGGGGTTGGCGCTGATGAAGACGCGGACGCTCCTGCCGCTCGGCACCAGGTGGGACGGCAGCGCCGAGAGGTTGCCGGAGAAAGCCGCCCGCCGCAGGGCCGCGTCCCGCGGGCAGGGCAGCCTGCCGCCCGCCCCGGCCGGCCACATCCCGCCGCGCTGCAGGGCGATCCTGTCTCAGGGCAGCCCCTGGACCGCCGCGGCGGCAGCGGCGCTCGCCAGCGGCTCGCCGGCAGCGGCCATGCGGACCCGCCGGCTGCCTGGGGCCGCCGCCCGCCTCCTCGGCAGAGGCGCGGCTGGGGCTGGGGCCGCCGCCCGGCGCCGGAGCGCGAGGGCCGCGGGAAGGCGAGGCGCTGCGCCCCACCCCGCGCTGCTCCCCAGCGGCGGCCGGGAGCAGGGAGGGCGCGGGAAGAAAGTTTGCGGCGGAGCGGTGCCGTGTGCGGCGGAGGAGGAGGCGGCGGGACGGAGGACGGAGGCCCCACGGCAGCAGCCTGCACTCCCAGCGCTGCCCGCCCGCGGCCCCCGGCCGGGCACCGGGAGAGCTGCTGCGCAGTCGGGCCGGCGAGTCTCGGGTTCCCGCTCCGCCCGCGGGAGTTCGCGGTCTCCAAAGCAGGGTGGTCTCTGGCAAGGCGCCTTCTCTCCTCCGAGCGTGTCACAGCCCCGGGACCGGGTTTTTATAGGAAAACTGCTGCCGGCTCATCCTGTGGGCTCTTAAGAGTTCAGAGCCTTTCGTGTGTTTTGTTCTGTAATCGCCTGCACAGGAGTCCCACCTGCTCAGATACAAAAGAGAGATGCTCTTCCTGTTTTTTTTCTTTCTTTTTTTTTTTAATCAGTTATTTATTTATCGGAATAAATGAAAATCCCCAGTTTGAAGAATGAAAGAGGAAGGAAGCAGCGAGAGCAGCAGCCGGCAGGATGCGGGTCCCTGTGCAGCAGTCAGCGCCGGGCATCCCGTCGGGCAGCGCCGATGAAATATTCAGGAGGGCAGCGCGGCCAGGCCCCGCCGGCGGGTGGCGGCGGCGCGGTGCGGCGGCCCCAGCCCCAGCCCCAGCCCCACAGGCGGTGGGCCTTCGCCGAGCCGCGGAGTTTACAAACCTCCCGGGAGGGGCGGGCAGGCAGGGACCTGACAGCAAAGCGGAGGGGAGGGGCTGTGGGGAGGCAGGGGAGGAGTGGGCACGGAGGCTCAGTTGGCAGGATGGGACCGTTGGCCGTGAGAATGCCTTCTTGGGAGGAAGATGCAGACTTGGACAGAGGGATTTTCAGCTTTGCAGGGATTTCTGCATGCTTAAAAGGCTGGAGAGAAAAGTCTTTAATGCGGGGAGTATCTGTGTAGGCTATTTCATATGCTTTAATTGATACAAAGCTGGTTTGCGTATTCACACAAATATACACTATGTATAATGTATATAAAACAGACTTATTGTGTATGTATACACGGTATCGAAGAGTTAAGGTCATCCTCCCCTCCGTCCTTTGGGTACTCGTTCGCTTTCCGCCCTGGCCCGCAGCAGTCCCCGCCAGAGGAGTTGCCGGCTGTGGCAGGCAGTGTCAGCGATAGAGGAGGCTGAGCTGGCTTTCAAGGAGATAACACTACTAAATTAAGGAAAAAGGAAACTGCTTAGCTCTGTTTCAGAAACGAAGGTGACAGCCAGATGGGTTCCTTAAGTGTTGCTGAGCAGAATTTTTTAAAAATCCAGATTCCTTAAAGAAATATGCGGATTTGAATGCCATGTGTATTATTTGCATGTGAGTAATTTTGTTGCTGTTTACTTGCTGTTGCTGTATTAGTACTGCACCCCATAATTTTTTTGGCTGATTTCAACCAAATTAAGCAGAGGGACAAATTTTGAGATATTAATTCTTGTAAGAGGTAACATTCCTGTAAGTTCCGTGAACATAACTGGACAGGAGAGAGTGAGTTTATCTGCAAAGAGGAAAAATATGCAGCATACATTTCAACCATTAATATTGAAATGTCAACTCTAGACAGAGAGGTTGGGCCGCTGTCATGGGAACCGAATGCCGAGGAATTGGAAAACCACCCTTTCAATCAAATTGTTTATTCCTGTAGGATTCTGTAGTGTCCAATAAGGAGCAAATCTAACTTGAATCCTTTCATGGTAGACATGCATATTTCTTTCTCTTCTCTGTGAATTCTCCAATGCGCCATTTAAGACAAGCCTGAAGCTTTGGTATAATTTAGTTAAAAAATCTGACAGTCATGGGGTGCAATTCCCTAGGAAAAGAGGCTTTGTATATGTCACTGCTTACAAAACTATTGGTCTTATCTGCACTTTGCTTACTCTTTGTATAGCCAGTGTGCTTAGATGCGCCTTTTTCTGGCTTGTGTCATGATCAGGTAATTTCTCTAATACTAAGCTGAAAAGAAGCTCCTTGAGGCTGCAGACAGTTAATGAATGCACGAAGGAAATTATTTATAGTGTAGGCTGAATTATGTCTCATGCTTTGTTAGGACTAACTCTCAGCTGGGCTATCTCCCTTGCTTCTGCAGCATAAACTGCTAGGCAGTTCTTAAATATGAATTCGAATTCGCTTGTGGAAGCAGCTTCTGGTAAGGATGCAGAAACTCTCACTTCATATTGCTGTTGCCTTATTATTATCATCAATAAATTTCTCAGACGGCTTTTTTGGAAGATGAGGCTCATTGATCTACCCCTTTACCATGCCAGCCGTAATGCAGTGGGTTTTTTAAGACTCTTTTTGGCAGTCGTCTTTGCCAAGTTGCATCATTTGAATTCTTCTGGAATTTTGTCTTTGACAACATTGACAAAAGCATCATCTTTTAACTGAACATATTGTCTCATGAATCCAGGCTGAATGAAACGCGGCCAGGCCCATCATTCCCAATTGTTACCCTGTCTGTTGGCTGGGTGTTGCTGCTCTTGCAGCAGGCATAGTTCTATTGCATATGAGGCTGCTACTCTGTGCAGTTTGAAAGCTCTCATGGTGCGGTTCAGAACTGTGCTGATCTGTGTGACTATTTTGAACTGTAAACTGGATTATCTTTATGCATGACTCAGCTTCCTGTCATGGTAGCTGCCACCTCTGTGGAAGCTTAAGTGGACAGATACCTAAGAGTGGTAATCTCTTCAGCTGTCCGGCTTCCATCTGTCTGCATTTGCAGCTCAACATCTTCAGATTCAGCACCTGTGGATATAAAATGCTGGAAATGAAGTACAGTGAGGCTGATATGGAGAGGATAAGTAAATTATTATAGAAAAAACTAATTTATTGCTTTACCTGACACTTATCAGTATGAAAGCACTCTGGGTTTAACTCAGTTTGGAGATTAGTTGGTAGTTTTTCTTAAATTAAAAAATATTCTGTTAATTCAACAAAAAGAAAAAGAATGTAATTTAAAACCACATACAAATCATAGAGGGTACTGCCGTGTTCATTGTAAAACATACATCAAAATTAGCCTGTGTCATATTGAATGGCAGTTTTGTAAATCAGCATCTGTATCCAAGTCTCAAACTAGTTATGTGGAAGCCACTTGAGCAGAGATTCTCATCCTGTAGGAAGGATTGTAGAGCATTGCCTGAAGGCACAATCCCCAAACTTTCACGGTGACTTTACTGTTCTTGGAGCAGATCTTTAGTGTCTGTCGTTAAAGTTAATGCAAGAAGCATCCTTGTGCTGAACAGGAATAAAAACATAATTCTGCAAGTGACTTAATATAAACATGTCTAGTAGCTTGATTCTGAAAAACCATAAATCGGTAAAGTAGCAAGGAATCTTCACTCGCATGCATTCGGTATACATTTTTTCCCACTTTATCTGAATGTTTCTTGGTTATAATTCTGGCCACATTTGCTCCAAGTTCAGATATATTTAAATGAAGCTACAGAATACCTGCCTTGGTAAAACACATCAGTAAAGCCAAGTTACTCATGATGGCCTGATCCTGCTGTAATTCAGACAGAACAGTGCTTTACTTCTTGAGCAGTCCCACAGGGAATGGTAAGGCACTGAAGGTATGAAATATGGCTCAGTAGTCCTGATCCAAATCTGTGGAGATCAATAAAAAGTGCACCAATTTGTTGCATGAATAAGGGTTTTCAGTTTACACACAGCTTTCTGAGACATGCCATTCTGAGTTCAATTTTGTATAAAAATGAACATTATAGATCAGCTCTAATAGTCTGAAGTGCTTGGGAAGTAACCTGAGTGATACGCTCTAGGCTGTGTTCTGATACAAACTTAGCTATGAGAAAGAAATGTATTCTGTCTGCAAGCTAAATTTGTGTTCTTGTTCGTATGTGCTTTAATACTTTAATACATATTGTGGGGTGTGCAGAAGTGCTCGATAGTGGTCTAATTTCAGTCTCACTGCAATCAGTGGAGACATGCTCAGTAATTTTGTTGAAGTGAAGGCATACCTGTAGTTAGCACTTTTGGAAATCCTATGTGAAGTATGTGATGGGGTCATAATAGCTGGGGGTGGTTTTTTTATATCTTTCAAGTGAAGTATTTTGTGTTGCACTAAAATACCGCCCCTGAGATATGACCTAAGCACTTAAAATACTCACCAGTTGTCCTCTTGTTTAGAGCCTGGTTCTGCAGGGGCTGCATGTTCAGCCATCCTAATGTCTTCTTTCTGAAATGGTAGCTATTTACAGGAGTTGAGAAGGCAAAGTTTTAAGATGGGGTCAAAAATCAAAGTTTAAGGGTCAGCAAATTGACCAGCATCTCCCCTTTCATGTAGAAGCTAAAAGACTCCTGTGTGGAGTTACATGTTCTGATTGAATACTAACTTAAAGCTGAGCGGGTTTTTTTGCAGCTCCCTAGCAAGCTGGCCCAGTTTTAGGAGCAGGCAAAGCAGGCAGTTGCCTAGAGCGACAGATGAAAGGAGGCAATAAAATCACATTTTAAGCAAGAAAGAGACCCTGTGACTCTGTGCCTGTTTCTGTCTGTTTAATGAGGACTCACTGTGTCCCCCAGGCATTGTTCTCCCCAAGCTGCTGAGGTGCTGGGACTGAGCAAGTTCCTTACCACAGGAACCATGGTTGTGGTCCTGTTGTTTGAATATCCCATCTATTTGTTCTGGTCTCTCCTTCAGCTTGCTGCTGCTGAAACTGAGGGGAAAAACTTTATGTGCTCCTTCTCTGCTCCTTTTTTTTGACAGTGGTGTATTACTTTTGCCAAGGTGGCTGGATTGGCAGGAGCGCAGGGGCAGATGTGCTGAGACCAGAGAGCTCACAGAATTCATGCTTCACTTAAAAAAAACCCTGTTATTATTTCACTTGCAAATTAGGAATGACCGGCTGCCTAGACTTACTGAGTTTGTATTTATGTCAAGAAACTGATTGCAAGAAATAAGACATGTCTTAGCAAATCGTACACGGATACTGGGTTCCTGTTAGGACCTTTTACAGCTGTTTCAGGGCTCAATTAACTCTACTTAATGTAGACTTCAATTTTCCACACAGTTTTGAGTGCTAAAAATGTTTGTTTCCTTTCTTCCCCTTTCTTCCCTCGCTGCTTGTGCTCTGACACCTCTAGGCTTTTGAGACAAATCTCTTCTATGCTGTGAATAGGTTGCTGTATCAGGCTTTGCCAATGGATAGACTCGATGGTAGCCTTCAGTCTCACTGACAACATGGTTACAAGCTGTAACAGAGAACCTGTCCACAGTTATGGTCATTTTGCTTTACTGCTCTTCGGAGGAGCTACCTGGAACAGCAGAGTTTTGTGAGCCGACTGCAAGGTCTGAGGGATGACGCTATGCTGGTTCACATCAGGTTCACAGGTTGATGGTGTCGTCCAAAGGCATACACTGAAAGCACTGATAGGTCAGCCTTCACCCCACATCAAGATCCTTAATAGCAAGGTAGGCAATATGTATGGATTACAAAAAAAGACAATCCAGTCTCATAAATTATAAGAATTTGGAAAGCATATTGCATTTCATTAGACTTTACAACTTTAGTCAATCACTGTGTCACATCAAGAGGAGATTCATGGGAGGCAGATTAACCCACATTGGCACACTGGAATGTTCTTACACTTTCTCTGAAACACCTACATTACTACATTCAAAAGAAGATGCTAAACTTTGGTCTCATAAAACAAGGACAAGCTTGAGTTTCTGTGTTTTTTAGTCCAGGTGTACATTTTTCCTGTGGGTGTGCTTGTAATGAAATTTTGGTAACTTCTCCATGTTTTCTGCACAGTTTAATAATAATAAAAAAATTCTTTTTTTTCATTTTGCTATTTTGCTTTTGAATATATAGTAATGGAATATGGGTTAAGTTTTCAAACCACATCACCTTCACAGATATGAAGGAGGGGACTCTAACCTGCAATAAGACTTCCAAATACATAAGCGTAAGAACAATCCTGGTTTTCAGGAGCTGCCGAGCAATGTAATTATGCACCTATACAATATACAGATTAATTTCTATTTCAAGGAAAACAGGGAAGATAATACCTCCAAGCTGCTTAGGTTTGTATCTTTGTAAGCACAGCAGTATGTCATTCTCACCTCCAAGTCCCAGTCTTATTTGCCAGCAGGTGTTGGCACAAGGAATTCTACTTTATCCTAAAAACTGTGCACCAGCAGAAATCTGCCTTAGCCCCTTTAGCTTCTTTAGAAATTTTCTGATTTCTTTGAAACCTAGCAAGGCAAACATAGCCTTTTCTCTTAAATGTTGTAAGTGGCTGCACCACATCTTTATTTTTATCTCGTGTCACACTTGATTGAAAAGCTTGCAGGTAACATAACATGATGAAGGCGTGGAAGTTATTTTTGTCTTAATTTCTGCTGGAAGTTTGAAATAAACCTGTTTCTTCATACAGAATTAGTGTTCTCTTGCACGCATACATAGATGTACAAGTGCATACACACCCCACGCTCAAAAGACACACAAGGATGTATGGGTTGTTAAATTCACACAGGGAGTATGCAATAGTAAGATTTCCAGGTTAGTCATTCAAATTTGTCCATATAGCTTTAAATTTTTCCCTGTTACATGTATACATTATAGAAATCTTTAATTTACTGACCCAGTACTCTGGTTTACTGTCCCTTGACATAACTCAGTGCGGAAAGAAGGGGTGTTCACTTAATGAACAGTTTTCAACTGTTGGTCAGTGTGCATTCAGTGGCATTCTTGCAGGTCAATGTTCAGACCCTGTTAAAAGGCAGAATCAGTCTTTTTCTCCTGAGCTCTTCCATCTAATTTCCCAAGCTAAGTACAAGACACAATTTTTATCATTTTCAGTTGTAGCTGAGAGTGTTCAGCATTTTTGTGTTTTTACCTTCAGGCTTCAAAGTCAGATGCCCACAAAATGAAGAACCTACAATTAATGAACAACCCTGAAAAATCTAAATTACTTAACTGGCATCCTAGGGAATCTGTGGTGGAAGCTAGGGTGCAATGTGATTCCCTCCCCCTCTGGAGCTCATTCACTTTCTCAGCCATGAAATGTTCTTTTCTTTTCCTGTAATTCCTTGCCTCATTCCTGCACCTCCTAACCTCAGCTAAAAATAAACCAGCAATCTGCTTTGTTTTACAGTCCTGCACCATCCTTAAGGGTTATCCATAGTTACAACAAACAGGCAAAATGTGCTCCCATGTGTTTTTAGCTTAGTCAGTAAGCTGTAGTTTCCCTCCTCAGCCCACCATCACACTCTTCTCACATGCTTCCCCAGGGACTTTATCCTGCTTCACTCTCCACTTCTTTATCCCATTCAGCTTGTCTTATCCAGTCCTTTTATCCTTTTCCGAGATTCTTGTCCAATGTGTCTGTCTCTTTCCACTGCCTGCTGCCTATTTTTTCCCTCTTTTAGCTACTGGTGCTAGTCTCGCATTACACTCTTTTTGTGTAATCTCAGTGTCTCTCTTTTTTTTTCAACCTTACCCTCATCTCTTTGGCTCACCACACACTCTTGGCTCTTCTGTCCCTGTTGTTTCTAGCGGTCATGACTGCATAGCTGTTTTGAGCTCCCCTTCTCAGTTTCCCACTTGACTTTAGTCCTCCCCTTCCCCTCTGCCTGCTCTGCTCCCTCCCATCCCTGGGGGTGGTGAAATGGCCCCTGCCCATGCTGCTCCCCGACAAACCCTTCTCCTAGGACAGAAAAAAAGGAGCTTTGGTCTTTAAAAATGTATACTGATAGTGGTGACGTGCACGGTAAAGTTCCACACAGTGAGAACATTTGAGATGTACCTACAGGCTTCTGGGTCTAGAGGTTGCTTATGGCAGCAAAGAAGATACACATTGCACTCCCTCTGAGGAAATGCAATCCAAATACAAACCAGAAAGTAAAGGAGGAGGAGGGACAGCAGGCTGAGATGTTTCTCTGCAAGTCTGTCCAAGTTTCTGTGCCACTGCTTTTGCATAGATTGTTATGGCAAGTAATCTTGGAATCGTATTCAAAACAGCAATTAGGGAGAGGCTGAGCCTAGTGAGCATGTACATGTCTGCAGCAGAGTTAAGAGAAGAGGGCCGTCTGCTGTGCAGCATTTTGTGAGTGTTTGCTTCTTCTACGTGAACTACACCTGCTGCATGTGTGACAAGTGATTTTTAAATAGACAAGTCAAAATGTTCATGCTGCAAGGTTGCTGATGAATAAAATTTGACAATGTGATTATACATGTGTACATGTATATTTATTTATTTGTGCACATTACATGGAAAATAAAATCGCTACTCTGATGTGTTTGTGCTAATGGAAAAGAAGCCATTTACATTCCATTGCTAATGTGATTTTATGGGGTTTATTGACGTGGCAAGTTTATTTTTGACATATGAAGAACCAAGCGAGTGGGGTTATAATAGCAACATTAATTTGTCTTCATAGTTCTAAGAAAGAAAAAAAAAACCAAACCCAAACTTACTAAGCTTTGTTTTACCTGCAGGGTTTCTGAAAAAGCAGCTGTCACTTTTTTTAGTCTTATTTAGTATGTGCCATCATTTTTCATCTGGCTCTTGAATTGATACTGCAAATATGCTGGAGGAAAAGGAAGCTCTCCGCCTGCTCCAAATCCAGAACAAAGTACTTAATCTTGGAGATACACACTGAGAGCAAAAGGGAAAGGGAGTTTCTCTGGATGAATCTGGTTGTTCTGCCACAGAAATGCTAGCAGTGGATTTCTCTCTCTAGTGTACTGTTGCTAATACAGATTTCTGTAAGTTGATGGAGCATGGAGTACCTTACTGCCAAATGCCATCATAGACATGTTTTGCAACCACTGTAGTGCCACAGTTGTCCAGTGCTGTGCTCTGAAGTGTTATGAAGGCCCTTAGGCAACCTGAATGTAAAAACATTTGCTGAGGAATCATGAAGACAACTATCATCATCCAAGGGTGAATTTTAATTTAAAATAATCTTTAACCCAAATAAAATCTGTCATTTGGGTCATTGCTTCTGTAAATACTTTTTTTTTTTTTTTTTTTTTACTGAAGCAGGAATAGTTTAGATTTATTCCTGGCAATTAATCGTATTTGGTAAGCCATTTAAATAATTCAGTAAATCTCTTTCATGAGTTATGTGTTGCTTATTGTAAAGAATGGCCTCAGAGCTGCCCTTTTCATAAATGTAGGTAATGTACAACCCAGCAGATCCAAAAATGTTTCAGAGCTCACAGCTATACAGTCATACCAAAGGTTGCTGTCAGGGTGAGATCATGTACCCAGCTCTCTTGTGTTTTATTCCTGAAGAAAATCTGCGTGTTTGGGCCAGACTGGAGCAGCAGCAGGCAACAGACAGAGAGACAAGTGCCCCGATGTAGCCTCTGACTCTCTCTTTGCCAAGTATCCTGCGAGCAGGTAAGTGTGCTGAATGTGTGATTTAGTGTTTCCTGTTGGCAGAACTGCCTGATGGGTGAAGTCACTCCTCTTTCAGTTTTCCTGCGTGAGGGAGTTGGTGGCTGGTGTTTCAAGAGACACAGTTTTCTCTTGTTTGTCTGGATGCCAACTGAAACCAGTTGGGCGGCTTTAAATCTTTTATAAAAACAACCCTCTAAGTAAAAGCTTTGCTTTTAGGTGTCCAACTACCCACAAAAAACCTAAAAATAATAGATTCCCTCTTGTTCAGAAACAGAGCTGTTCTCCCACTAGGAGTGTGTGAACTTGATTTATTGCCTTTTTTGTGGCCCTGTTCTATTGACAGAAGTGAGGCTTGGAAATGCTAAGTGAGAGCTCAGGCATGTTTGGGGCACTGAACCCCAAATTCTTGAGTCTCAACTGAAGTGACTGAAACTCTAGTTCAGTTCTTTTTTTCTGTTAAAAAAAATAAAGCAACCAAGAGCATTTTATTGCTCCTCCTCAAATTCGTTTGTTCATGAAAGCACATAAAAAGCATGTAAGCTGAGGAAAAGTGCCTTCCTCCAAGGGCACGGGTACTGCTGGTGATTTCAGCAGGAGGCAGAGCACAGATAAAGCTGTGATGAAGCCCTCTGCTTCCTGCTAGATTGTACATTGCTTGTGCACACACAGTTAAACAAATTGCTAAATCTGAGGCAGGAAGACGATTCCCTACAGGCCAGGTGGGCTGGGACTGTTGGCTATTTTTGCTATCCACAGTTATGGGTGGCCTGTTCTGCTACAAGCAGTCATTGAGCGTATTCACCCCCAAAAATCTCATGCCTACAGTAGTTTTGTGGCTTTGTAGTGGAGTACAAGCTATGCAGGCTTTGGTTTGTTCCTAGGTGTTGAAAAAGGTGTTATCCTGTGTTATAATAATGTAACTAAGTAAAATGTATTTCCTTTTAGGTTTTCTTTGGCCCAAATATATGTTATGTATTCTCTTCAACTCACTGAGAGAATTGTCTACTGAATGAGGCATGGTCAGGGTGTCAGGAGACTTGGATTTAGCTGCCAGGCCTGTCAAAGTTTCCTGTGCAATGACTAAGCAAGTCAATTAAGACTAGATCTACTGAGAAATTTAGGGATATAACTCCAGGTGATCACGATCCTTCTTTGGCTGCTGCTGAATCCTTTTTCCATAATTGCTAATTTAGGTCACTCAGCCTTATGGCTTCTGAGAGCCATAACTCTTCCCATGGATGTTCAGAAGCCAGGATGTCAAAGCTGGGTCTGAGGACTGAACAATTTTAGCAGTAAGTTATATACATAATCTCCTCATTTGTAAGCTGTGCAGAGGCTAAGATACAACCTGTAGTATCTCCTCACCTCACAGGGATGCTGGAAGCATTAGACGTCATGAGGAAAACATAAGCATGAGACCCTTCAGGTGCTACTGGATGTCCTTGCAGATTTCAGTGATTGTGATCCTTAAAAAGGGAAGAATTTAATTTATAAAACTGAAATAGGGGGAAATTTTTCACTCAGAGGGTGGTGAGGCACTGGAACAGGTTGTCCAGAGAAGTTGTGGATGCCCCATCCCTGGAGGCATTCAAGGCCAGACTGGATGGGGCCCTGGGCAGCCTGCTCTAGAGGTTGGCAACCCTACCCACAGCAGGGGTGTTGAAACTTAGATGATCTTTAAAGTCCTTTTAAACCCAGGCCATTCTATGATTTTATGATTCTATGAAATAATCTAATCTACTAAATCAGAGTTTGGTCAGGACAGTGGACTTAAATGTACTGTTCTTGAGACGATTGCTTTTGGTACTCCATAATACGAGTGTGTAAGACATCATTTAGCTTTTCACCTGGCAAATAGCGTTTCAATCCACATCCTGTGCTAAATTCATCCCATGGTGTTGAATCAGGGAGAGCAGATAGGCATTGCAAGTTACCATGGCACCTCCTCGTCAATTTCCACTTCATGGCTCCCTTGAGGAGCAGTGTCTTTTATGTGAGTACAGAATTTGTCACGACACTGCTTCCTGGGACAGTGTGTTTGTATTAAGTGTTCCTTTTTCTATTTTGTTTTCAGGTATAACACCTAAACCCATATTTTCAGATCAAACAATTTTCTTCAAAGATGCAAACGTCATGTGTGAAACATTGCGAACCCAAAGCAGGTGCTGAGGCTATTTGCATTGCTGGGTCTGTCCACCTCTGCAAAGCTGTTTGGCAAGTACTGGGGTCATAGCTTGGCGGTATTTTGAGAAGTCAGCAGCACAAAGGCTTCTTGACACAGGGATGGTCCGTATTTAGGAATGAACTAAAGTTTCATTCTTCACATTAAGGGTGTCACAGAGGTTGCTTGCTTCCCTCCAAAGGAGACGGACAGCTGAGCTGTTCAGAAGATAACAGCTCACTGCCAGACAATCTGTTGAGCAAATAACTGGCTGTGCCTTCAGAGTGCAATGATACCATGACTGTTCAGAGCAAAGGACACTGAAAATGTCTGGCAACAGTAAAGATTCACAAACTTTAATCCCACGAATTTATTACTCACAAACTTAATTAGGTATCACAGTGAAATGCATAAAGCTGTTTGCTTCTGTACTCTCAAGGGCTTTTGTGACATTTTGCAACAATGTAGAAATAGGTGGCACTTTACAGCTGTTACATCTCAGAGTCTTGTGTTTTCAGGAGGCACTAAGATGGTCAATGAAGATATTTTTTATCTTTCTTTGTGAAACTTTAATTTTATGTGTATTCCAGGTAAACAGGATTAGGTTTGATTAACTCATTTTCTTAAGTGTGAATTAATTTTCTATCCTACCTATGCTATAATTTAATTAATGACTTAATGAATACTTACATTCATATTTTTGGTCCCATCTGCTCTGCTTTCCCTTACAAATAACATCCAAATTAGGGGATGCTGAAGAACAGAATTCCCTTTTTTCTGTGCTGCAGATATTGATTTTGAAACCCAGAGGTGACAGCAGCAGAAGGGCAGGCACCACTAAGTTACAGTAAAGCACATCCATATCTAAGTTGGGTTGAAATGCACTTCTGAGATGTCTCTCCCAGTTGTCCCCATGTACTGGGTTTTGACTGGCATCAGACTGTAGTCTTGGAGTCCATGAACTGGATTATTTTCAAGTGATACTAAACTAAAAGACAAGCTGTGTCATTCAGTCCATGGGGCCAGACTGGAGATAATCTGAAGTAAAATATCAAAACTTGAAATTTGTGTGCTGTTGGTGTCAAAACCTCTGCATCAACAGTTTTACTCTACAGAGTGGTCCACTCTAGCTAATGTGGACCTAGCTAAAAGGTAGCACAAACTACAGTCATTTTCTGTTGATAATTTCCAGAAAGCAGGGAACAGAAAATATTGCTCATCTGTGGAAAGACAAACCTTAGGACTTGCATTTTTTCAGTAGTCAGAAAAGAAATAGCATTCTTGTGCATTGTTACTGATTATTTAAATTGTACCTGTGCAGCTGAAAGGTCAGAAATAAGGATGCCTGGAAACAGTTTAACCTGCTGCTCCATTTTGTCTCTCCTGGTAGACAATAATTTTTTGATGGAAAATGTGGCCAATGTATTGTCTCCTTTATAGTCAGCACCTTTGACTTCTTTAATTTTAGTTTCCCCTGTTCCACTGTTCTTAAAAAATAAAATTACTTGTAATGGAAGTTAAGTAAAGATGCTTCAAATCAGCCCAGCCACATACATTGTCTGTTTATAGCTGTGATAAACATTTTAGCTGAGGAGGACTACATGATACACCAAAACATATACACACTTGTATACACACAGGACCCATCCAAATTGATTAGCATTCCAGTCGTTGCTAATACATTTGAAGCCATGAGTGTCTGACATTTACCAGGTCATTTCTTATAAGATATAAATATTATGGCAAATATTTAATAACATGTAATAACATACATCTTATTATAATAATAAGCGATTATTATATTAATAATATAATATTATAAATATATGACTATATTATAGTGAATAAAGTCACTGTTTAGCCCTATAAATGGCAAGTGTGTTTCCCAGAATGTCTTTTCACAAAATTTTCAGTACTTACATTCTGTAACAGGGTGTCCATAATAGAATAAAATGCAGAGAAAACATATAAGTATACAGCATAGTCTGTATATTTAATTTGTAATGAGACAAAGGAGAGCGGGTTCCTTACTTCCAAACCAACTGACTTTTCAGTGACTTCAAAACATTTCTGCCGTATAGCTTTATCTCTTTTGAGTCCTTATATCTGACTCACATCCATCAGCTGGGGCTGACTTCTGTCTCTGTCAGGATGTACTGCACCTTGAGGAGGATTTTTGTTATGACCACTCAGGTGGCCACATCTTCATAGGACATGTTCTTTTCTCTGAAATCCTGTTTTCTTGGACCCTGCAGGAAAGCACTGGAGTGATGCAAACCATGATTTATTAAATGGATTGACTGGGTCAGCCATGTGGCAATAGTTTATTATAAGTGCAAAACAGTGTGCAGTGAACAGAAGCAGTTTTATGTGATTTTCTGCTTATAGCTGCTTTTCAGTCTCTAAGAACCAAAATTGAGAGTATATACTGAAGTGGAAGCTGGAGTGTTTTCTTGTTTTCTGAGTTGGTATGAGCTTTATGTGCTTGGGAAACGCTCTTGTTCTGCGGCATCTGTCTTGGTACAGCCCAACATTCAGCTGCGCCTGCGGTTTCCTGAGGAGCACACAGCTGAGGAAGAGGAAGACCTGCTAGGGAAACAGGTTGTGGGAAGTTCAGGTGTTCAGGGAAAGAGGCTCTGGACCTGGAAGCTCCTTGTGGACTCAAAGAGAAGGCCGCGTAGGAGGATGTGCAGAGGAGGATCCTGCCTGTTATCTACAAGAGGAGTGGCTGGGCAAGGACAGCAGAGGAGGCCCAAGAGTACGTGCTGCTGGGAGGGTCCTTGGGAAATAGGGAAGGAGGCCAGGTTCACCACTGCAAGAGATGGCTTGCCATTGATTTATTAGGCTAAGTCTCCAGTACATGAATAACATAATACTGTTCTCCTCATATTTGTCTGGAGCTGGTGGCAGAGGAGGACTCCTAAGATTTAACAGAGGCTATCAAACCTTGATATGACAGGGAAAAATTGAGCCCTGGAATATGGACTCACTGAGAACAACCAATTTACTTTGCTTGTCTGGAATGTTAATTATTCCTTGGAAAAAAGGGAAAACATATTTGGAGACACTGTAAATCCAGGTAGCACATAGCTGCCATTTATTTGTCAAAAAAACCCACCCCAAACTATTTTTGTTCTTGAGCAATCTTTTCATTTCCCTTCTTTTAAAGCACAATGACAGTTAATGATTAATAGGCACAGTCCACAGTGCTGCCAGCAAGAAGCCAGCCTAAGTGTTGGGGAAGTCTAAATAATTGAAGAGAAAAGGTGACAGCGGCAGCCGTTAGATTTTCTGGGTAAGAAAGTCTTCATTGCCTGGCTATTTGCCCAAATAAAAAGGAAAATTTGCCATAGTGCAATCTGTAAAGTTCATGATGCACTTCCCTAGAGGGCAAAAGAAATGCCAGGACTTAGTATTTCTAAATTGTTAGAAATTGGTGCAAACCCAGCTCATTTTTAATTGCATTACAGCACATTAGCGGGCTTGCAACATAACCAGTTTGCCAGAAATAACTGGGCAGCGTTCCAGAAAAAAAACCTGAACACCCTATAGCAGAATGAATGATGTTGCCTGGGCACTTGCCTTCACAGAGTGACTCCCCTCCATGGACATCCTGGTGGTCACAGAAGACCCTGTATACTTTCAGAGAAGGTGAGTGACTTTTAGGCCTGAGCAAATCAGAGTGGCAAATGTTGAGCAGAAAACCAGCTCCAGTCTTCCCAAACTGGGTGATGAAAAACACAGGTATCCAAAATAAAAAAACACTTTTCAAAGAGCAAGCTTTAGCCTGTTCACTGAACTGTCCATTCTGGAGCTCTGTGTCGTGGACATAAGTGAAGAATATATTTTCAGATTCTTATCAGGAGAATAAGAGGATACTTTCCAGCATTTTTTGAACAAACTGTGGGTTACTATCTCACCTAACACTTTGCATAATCATAATCTAACAAGTACCATATCACAGGCTGTCATATCTTCTACAGAGAAAGTTTGCTACAGCCTAATTAGTCCTTTTTGCACAAGCAATACTAATAAAGCAATTGTTAAATGCATTCATTTAACTGGTGGTGTAAAATGAGAGACTGTTGACAGAACTGCGTCCTGGACAAAACTATCCAGACCTGTGAGGTGATTACAGCAGCAGCCATGCCCTGTGCAATGAATGAGAGGTATGTTGATGCCTCTCTCCACAGTGTGACAGCCGAGCTTTCTGTCAGCTCTGGGAAAAAGCCGTGGTAGTATGTACAAGGAGAATCATTCAGCAAAGTAAATTTAAGATGCTTGAGTGTGTCAGGATTTATTGAAGAATTAGTTTCTGCTGCTATCCTGCTCTCTTGATAAGGTCTTGGTGCTAGTTCTAGGTTGCTGCATGCATTAACTGTTTGTCCCACTTCTGTATAACTTTTCTAAGAAGAGGATGGTATTGCTCACAGTCTTCCTTTGGGTTTTTGGTTGAAGGAATATGTAGAGTCTATCTAAATTAGTAGATAGACTTGGTGTAGTTGTGCTAGCCAGGTAGGTGACTGCATAACACCCTGCTCATGGGGATGACTCTGTTAAACACTGCAAAGATTTCAGAAGTTTGTTGCACACATACACATTACCATAATTCAAGTGAGCTCCCGTAAAAAAAAAAAAATCTTTTTCCTCTAACATTTTTCATTGTGTCTGTCACTTGCAGGTGACAATGAGCTAACACCTTTTCATATTGAGGTTTTCACTCTTGAACCATTTAATTAGGATCCTGATGCGTGTGCTGTGTGGAGAATAAGAACTGGAATTAATTTTTAACACTTTTTCACCTAGTAACTCCAGAAAGTTTTTTTAAAAAAACCTGTAAAAATACAAGGAGATCTGCCACACATAAGCTTGTACTTAATATCCCAGAGAAGAGGTTATTGTTATTGCACAACTTATTTCTACACTGGCTTTTAACTATTTGCACACATTCATTATGTTTTCATCAAAGGGGAAGTTTGTGCCTTTGTGTAATGTTAAGTGGCTCTTCACAACCAAGGCTGTGTGTCTGCTTGAAGTATTCCAGAAAGGTACAGAAAAAAGGTAAAGGAGGGGAGTAGAGGTTAATGTTTTTTTCAAGGAGTTTTTAAATGAAGGGGAACCACAAATGTATTTTAGATTCTTTTCTCAGAAGAGTCACAGTCAATAACACTGGGAACAAAGGCTGAAGAGAGAAACTGGAGTTAAGGGACGTTATTTGAGAGCAGAAAATACTAGTGATTCCTTGGATGTCAATGAAAATGTAAAGATGCCAAAAGAGAGAAAAAGTAGAAGTAAAGTAGCAAGTAAAGTCAATCAAGAGAAGGTTGTAGAGGAGGAAAGAGGCTGTGGCTGTGGCAGGAGAAAGGTGGTTGAATGCACAGGAGTAGGAAGAGCTCCGTGATCCAGACTCAGAAGCATTTAGCTCAGTTACAGACAACCCTTATGTATGAATGAAAATCAATTATATCTTCTGTTGAAATGTGAAACATCTGTAATAGTATTTCCTGCAGGCATTTTGCCTGCAGAAACTCAGGACGTAGCAGCTACTCTACCACAGTGACAGACTGTAGAAAACTGCCTAGAGACCGTGTCCTGATCCTACTGCTATTTCCCATCTGGTAATACTGAGACGATTTTCCCTTAACAGCTTTGCAGTAGAAGGTGGCTGCAGTCAGTTACCAGAGCAGTGCCCAAAGGAAGGGTCTCAGAGAGGTGTTACAGGAGGATGTGAGGCAGGATCCCTGCTCCTGCCAAAAAAAGCAGCTTGGAGGATGAAGGAGGGACCGGAGACTGAAGGTTTATTCTGAGACCATCTGTGTATTAAAGAGGGGGGACATATAGTCTTGATGGAGGGTGAGCTGGAGACCTTTGTTGCATTGGGTTTTCTAAAGCATTTTCTGAAGTGGGTTTTTCATGTGTTTACTGTGATCTTTTAGAGGAAGTTGAATATAATTGTTTCTTTTGAGAAACAAATTTGTTTTCTTTTTACGTGGACAGTTTGTGTATTTAAGCTGTTGACAGCAGTTTTAATGCTGTTCCTAATAGAGCAAAATTACAGAATAGAGGCTTCATTTTTATTCATCAGATAACGCCTTGTATATCTGCGGTGTTTCTGAGTGAGGCTAGGGAAAAAATCAGCGTTTTAAGTGTGTGACCTGTTTTGATTGCTGCATCTGTCATGTTTCTCCTCTAATCCTGATTTTTCTTTCCACTACTTTAAAATCTTTGAGTTTGACAAATTGTTTCTAAACATAAAAATGATGAAAACTACAAGAACTGGCTGTAAGACTGCTTAGATATTGCACTTTGTGAGGATAGTTTTCATTAAAACCCCACCATATATACAAAATACTCAGAAGCTGATTTATTACATCTCCTGGGCGCTCTCACTTTGCAGCAGTCCTGAGCTCCTGTGACTTTTGTAAGTCTGCTTAAATTTTGGCATGAGAAATTGATGTACCGACCAACTTGCTTAAGCTGATGAGAAACACTGTGTTAGAGGTAGGTAATACCAGTTTTTAAATCTCAGACTAATATTTAAAGCCTACACTTTAAAGAGGTTGATACTCAGGTGGATCACCGTAGTAATTTCAATTTGACTTCTTCACGTGAAGCTGACTAAGGTAATATTTTCAGTGCATTGACATCCTTAACTTATTCTATTCTGTTGTGCTTTTTTTGAGGAAGGAAAGGTGCTGCAGGTGCCTTCTACTTTCATTTTTCAGTTGACTTGCAGAGGGGTTTAATCAGATTTTATTCACTGAAGAGTATCTCCATCTAAAGAGTTCACTTACTGACAGAAAGGTCAATGAAATCACAAGGGAACCATCAATGTTTCCATTCCACATCCCTGCTCTAAAGTTTAAAGGCACTCTTATTCTATCTGCTAGCAAGAATACCCTCAACATTTCTCAGAAGATGAGGACAATCTTGTTCTCTGTTCACTGGAAGCATCTATTTTTCAAGCTTTTATCTCTAGATTTAGACAAGTAGGCATAACTGTTGCTTTTCTGAAGATCAGGTGCTCATAAACAGGTATTCAGGTGTGGATTAATTATTCATAAGCAAAGTCACTGGTTAAGACTAGGTCCTTTACCCTCTGTAAGTACGGGATGATGAGATTTTTATTGAGTTCAGAAACTGAAGCATTTTGGTTTTTAAATTTTCCAAGTGTTTTTTTTTAAACATTCGTGTATTTTCAATATTAAATATGCTTGCTATACCCTTGTCTAACTTGTGTTGACCAATAAAAAGAATGCTGAATTCATGGACTTGCGATCTGAACTGCCAGGGTTTTGTGTTTTTGGCTAGAGGTAGGGGTTTTACATTCCCAGCTCCACTGCAGAGCTAGACTCCTGGGTTATTAATCAAAAAAATCCACCCTGAAAGTGTGGACCTTGAAAGAGCTGTGCTCCTGACTTTGGGATTCATTTTGTTGTTTACACTAGGTTCATGCCCTAGAGAACTCAGCCAGCATTTGGCAAAAGCTTGTCAAGCCTGAGATATTTTTAATAAAACAGTTTGTGTTCCATGCATTGACCTTTTTTGACAAGCATTCATCAGAACGTTTCTAGTGAGTTTAATTCCCGAGTAACAGGAGCCATAAGATTTCACCAAGCAATCCTACAACTATAGGATCTATTTGGGTCAAATTACAGCATGCATCTTGAATGCTAAATTAATATCCTCTCTGCTATTGTTAGTTCAGGCAGCTCATAGCTAGTCAAAGCACAGGAGAAGCTGATATTAAAAATTACTGAGCAGTGACAGAAAAGTGATAGTGTGTCATGTAATTAATTATCTTGATACTTGAGGAGGTACTGTTACTACCTATTCAAATTAAGTTATATATTTTACATACATATAGAAAGCCACTGTACTATGACTTTGGACTGATTTGTATGCCTTTGTCTAGTAAGAATTAAATGCAAATTTTATGAGAAAAGTAACCTTGAATTGTCCAACAAGAATGTTCGAAATGTTCAAGTATTCAGAATACAGTTTATGAACAAAGATGATTCTCTATGGAATTAAGTATAAATGATGTGGGCAATAACTTAAACATGTTTCCTTGAGGCACCTAAAATTAGGTTTTTAAAATACTTCTATGGTAGATAGATAGCTGTAGGTTTTCTGAGGAATTAAGCCTGAGTTCTATACTGTGTTATCACTGCCATATGGATTATTTTTGCCTCACCCACCTAGACACCACAAATTGTTGGTGACAACATCCATCGCTCCTGCTCTGATTCTGCGCTAGATTATTTTAAAATAGAGATAGCGCTGTTTCAGAAGTGCCGTCTGTAGATGTGATTCTGCTGTGGGAGCATAGCCTGACATAATAGCATAGCTACTTTACTACATTGCTAGAAGGATAAGATTTTAAACACCTGTTCAGATATGAGTGATACATTTACTTCTCATATCTCTACACCGAAAACTCATTTTGCCCTGAAGATAAAAGAAGTTCCTCCTGCCAAATCCCCGAACACCCTAATTTCCACCCAGGAACATGCTGACCCCTCAGAAGCAATCTGTTCCTCCCAAACTCAAATCAGCTGGTTCCAGATGGAACAGGTCGGTGCATTGGAGCAAGTTTTTGAAGAAAGTGATTGGACTAAAACTACATACATGCCCTGGGTGCCACTCTTTCAAATTGCCCCTAATATATCCATCTGTTTAGAATAGATACTTACAGAGGAGTTGTAGCCCGCCTGTGGGAGAAAAAAGTATTCAAGCTTTTTATGAGAAGTATGTCAGCCCTGTTAAGAGCTTATAGAACATGATGGACAAGGTTTATTTAGTACCCAGAGAGCAAGTAATGAATATGATAGAGGCCAACTGCTAGGTGAAAAACAATCTAGCTTGATCTCAACTTCATTATTATACTATGCATCATATTTTTCATTGTGTGCTTGGATGACTCCAAGCCTGGTACATGGCAATGCTGTGTGATCTGGTAGGTGCATATGAATGTGGAGTTGCGATACAGATAACGCTCGGAGGCCAGCTGTGGGGAAGAGCATATAATGCCTACAGTAATGAAAGTGTGTTTCTTGAATTTACACTGGAGTAAGCTCTGCATGTAGTAGGCTAGACCAAGTAATCTAGAAATAACATGAAAATGCCTGCTAGGGAGATATTCAGTCTGTAGAAGTAATTCATACGCAGAAGTCCAGAAAGGAGAATTTAAGAGGCTACAAGAATGTTTAATTCTACTATGAATGTCTTTGCTGTTACAAAATCAAACTCTTCATGTTGACATTCAAGTTTCTGTTGTGATTCTGTACTGTAAACACAATTTTGAGTGAGGGTTTTTAGAAGTCAGAAAGCTCTGAAGAAGACGATAGAAAAAAAAATCATTGGCAAGTTATATATTGTTAAGCTAAATCATACTGTGCAGACCTTCTGTGAAAAATTAGCTCCAGAACTTACTGTGCTGCTTAAATGAGGACTGTAGTAAAAAGCAAAATTCTTTGCAGTATGAACAGATTAATTAATTTCCTATTCTGCAGGACATGCCTATAGTGGGAGTAATTCTTCACTGTCATTTTAGCAACAATATTTATAGCTGTCTGTACACCTCTTCTGAAACAGGGCTTGTAATCCATCCCATTAAAGGCTTAAATATTTCTTTAGTACTGAAACATTTTTCTCTATTCTGTAAATGTCTGGTGGCACTTATTCTAAACTGAAAAGAAGTGGGATATACTGCTGAATGTGACAGTAAGCTACAAACTCGGAGCTAATGAGCGATGTCAAAGCATGCCTTTTCCAAAGCAATTATTTTAATAAAACTTTGTTTAACACATTCTGTAGGCCTATAAAAAGACCTGTCAACATTGGAGATGTCTGTCATAAGTTTTTCATTGCTATAACTGCCTTTAACAGATATAATGTATAATTTTTAAAATTTTATTTCAGAAACCTTTAGCAGTCCTGATCCCAGCAAAACAATTAACATAGTTCTGTGTAGTACAAGCACTTCTCTGAGCATTAACCAACCCACCATTTCTGTATTGATTGAAATCCCCAGCTGCACTGGCCTCTGGGCCTTTAATGTTACCTGAAAGGCAATTAAAGACAAACCAGGAAGTGAGTGTCCATGTTACCATGGCTCTTCCAAAGAGAAGCTGTGGGACCTTCTTTTAAGAGGCTCTTATTAATTTCAGTGGTTGTTGGTTCAAAATCTTGAAGTGCCTCATCTCTTTTTCCTCCCAAAACTGGACCAAGCCTTGTCCTCCCCCCTGCCCCAGCACCCCAAAACCTGGGCAAGTAGCGCGGATGGGAAAACTGCCCTCCTGGATGTTTCTTGGGATGGGTTCTGTCCAGTCAAGAGAAGGTACTTACGTCTTGGGTTTCTTAAGATAAAATATGGGGCATCAGTAAAGGAAGCATCGTTGCGGTAGTTGTGTTTACATGCTAATAAATGCATTGTGCACTCACTTCCCATTAAAATATGTTTCATTTTAATTTGGTCTTCTCATTTTAATTTGATCTTCTTCATATTGGTCAGAGGAATAAATATGTCAGTTCTTCATCAAGCAGAAATGCAACAGAAACAGAGTTAAATGGCATTTGAATGCACTGATTTTGTATTTAACTATCTCATATGATTTTACCTGCAGAAGAAATACATGTATTATATACCTGTCATATTGCTATCCTATGTAAGGTGTGAGGACAATCTGGATCAAGGCAATACATATGTAGAATACAAGACAAAGGTTATTTTGAATGCATGCTGATATTTATTGAGATCTTGCAGAGTCATTGTCGTGGTTCATGAAACCACGGGTACAGTTTCCTAAACACCTGGTGGGCTGAGGCAGGGAACTGGGAGGGTTTCACTCACCACTTAGGGTCACGGGCAAGAGACCGACATGACTCGTGAAGAACAGTAGAACAACTGAATTTATTAACTATTTACAACAAGAAGCAGGGTATTGAAAGAGAGAAACTGCATCTTACACAAAAGCACTTCTCCTCCACCCCTCCCTTCATCCCAAGGCCCAAAGGCTTTGTTCTGTACCTCTCCCCCACCCCCAGCGGTACATGGCGTGGGGGGAAGGGGGGTGGAAAATGGAGAATGCAGTCAATTTAAAGGGTCTGCATGTCCTGGTGACCATGTTCCAACGGGGCTTCAGTCCCCCGCCGACTCCCTCACTCCTGTGAGGCTTATAGCTTCGATCCAAGGCTGTTTTCTTCACTCGCAGGGGAGAATGGCGGGGCTTTCGCTGACTGGAAGTGCTGTGCAGTTCCATTGTCTCTCAAATCCTGCTCCTCTTCTCCGCCATCGGAGGCCTTTGTCAGCTCCCGGGAAGAAGGGCTCCCGGATGAGCCGTGGCGGGGGCTGGGCTACAACATCTTGTTTGCAGAAGCCCAGCAGGCGGTGGGGGTGAAATGCCTGGCTCCCGGAGCCACGCCGCTTCTGCAGCCCCGTCGGAAGGACCGTGGGGTGCTTCCCCCGACCCATGGAAGAAGGGGGGGGAGGGAGGGGTGGTCCTTCCTCAATAAGTTATTCGCAGAGGCGCGATTGGCTGATCCTGCCTTGGGGCCTGGCTTGGGGCGGGTCCATCCTGAGCGGGACCCTGCCTTCCAAGCAGTTTCTTACAAAAAACTCCCCTCCCCCACCCCGCTACCAAATCCTTGGAGGGGGGCTGGGGTAGCTCCTTAAGAGCCATTTAAAGAAACGGAGCCAACACCTTAACCACTTCCTTGCCGCCAGACAACCCATAACAGTCATCATTAGATTTAGTTCAAAATAAAGGTCTTTGGTAGAAACAGCAAGAGCAGCAACTCTTGCAGTACTGCTATTGCTGCTTTGGAGATTTTATGAATATTGCAAAACTTTTGTGAAACCTCCAGAACTATTGCTAAGGAAGAGAAAAAGCTGGAGCACTGAAATTGTGATGTTCAACCATAAGAAAATAAATAGAATTTGGCAACTGTCTACAAAGCAGTTTTACATTTCATTTGGGGAAAGAAAAGTGTTAATATGTATCAGCATGTGCTAAGCAAGCTATGTAAAAATCATTTTAAGTTGTCATCTATTAAAGGTTAGTAATAGAGCAAAATGAAGGGGAATTTACCAATGGCTTCACATTACAGATTGGTTAAGTCCGAAATACTCCCTTTATCTGACCTATTTGACACACTACATATACAAAATTTCTGGGGGGTGTTTTAATGTTATTCACTGTGTATCATCTGTTTAGAATATAAGACATCACCTCAGCTGGTGTTACTATTTGACAATCTAGGTATATTTCTGAATGGAAACTCATGAATCTCATTTCTTTTGGAAATTCTGTCATCTTGGCCTTTGTGGAAGACTTTGTAATTTTAGGTATATTTTTTATGACACTGATACATTAAAACATGCACTGGTGTGACATAAAGGGTCTGTTACTGACTGCATACTTTCAAATGAATGAATGTGAACTCAATATATATGGCGTGTCATTTTCCAGCAGATAAACCAGTTTTTGTGCTATTTAATTCACCAAGAGGTGGCAGCCTTCACTCGATTCCCTCCAGACTTGTCCTCTGATTCAGGTTGGCCAGATGTGTATCTGGTATTGACACACATGTTGAACAGTTGGTAGATGTCTAGAGGTGTGTCCTCAGGCTGTCTCAACACTGTTGGTATTCTGTATTATTGATTTGATAATAAAATAAATGGAAAAAGACAAAATGCATGAAATTAAGTTAGTTTTGAAGCAGACTGAGCACTACTTCACCTTTGCTGCCATTCTCAGTCCCTGCTGAAATCAGGATTGGAAGGTTAGTTCTATTTGCTCTTGTTTTCAGGGGGAAATGTTTGTCTGCTTCTCACTGGAAATTCTAGACAGTGATAGGTACTCGATGCATTTGTAAGAATGTGCACACAAACCATTATTAAAAACTGATTTGTGTGCTCTTACGTTGTTAAATATTCATTATTTTAAATGCAATTAAAGTTATCAGAAAACACATAATGATTTCCTTGTCTGTGGAGGAGGAAGTGTGGTGGCCACTCTGTGCAGTTGTAATGGATGTGTCAGAATGGCATCTGCATGCCAGACAGCTATCAAAACTGTCCAAATATGCCCTTCTATGATGTCACACTGACAATTTATTTGTGATAGTGATTGTTTGTTAATTATTTCTCCTCTCTAGGTAGGCAGCATAGAAAATCCAACATAAACAATTTAGGTAGGATTTTTGTAGGTTAGTTTTCTAAGAGTCAGATATCTAACTTAAACCAATCATTTGGGCTATCTTCATTCATGATGTAAGAAAATATCTCCACAGGCTCTACATTGCATCTTGAGAAGCCTGAGGATATATGAGTTGAATGGCTGGTTAAACATGCCCACCTCTGCCCGCAGACTGTGGAGGAAATCTAGGTAGCTAGTTTAAATTAGATCTGAATTTGAAGAATTAAAGTGAGGTGTTCTGAATAATTGTGTCTTTAAATTCTATTTGAAGGCAGGCATTAATTTTCATAATTCTTCTAAGATCTTGAATAAACACACAAACAAAATATTCCTGCTGATCTTTGTTGCCTCCTATTTACATGAGGAAGAGATAGTGGGAAAAAGAACATCCCATTTTTTTTTAACATTTTGCACCTTTGAGAAAATGATGTTTAGTTATTTCATGAAGATTCTGTAAAACTTATAGCTTAGGAAGTGAAGGCCGAAGGGTATCTGAGGTAGAACTATATCTTGTGAGATTTTGATTCCTCATATTTTGCCTGTTAAAGTGTGTAACAGCTTTGATATTAGGTTTTCTGACCTATGAGGAAGAATACTGATAGAATCCAGACTGAGATATGTTGCTCTGTTTGTGATTTAGTCTCCCATATGCCTTTTGAAAGCAGATCAGTAATTTCCATCATCATTTGCCTTAATAAAATTCCACAAAAACATGTTAGAGAGCATTTTCTCTCTTGGTCATAACAGTTCTTGACATTTGAAGGATTCCTTTGGTAACTAGCAGAAAAATCACATATGAAATGATATTGGAGTCGTCAGGGATAAACCAGACGCAGTGACTATAAGAACAATGCAGCTGTGTGAGCATGCTGCCTGTGTCTCATTAGATCACAACACTTATGCCCTGTTTCTGTGACCTACACTGGCGCCGTGCTCTAGTGCATTACTAGTTTTCATGTCATTGTAGAGGTCCTTAGAAAGGTGATTTAAAACACAGGGTTCAGTCTCCAGATTTTAGACTATTCCCCCACTCCCTGATTTTAACATGAGCAGTTTTAAGGAAAGTAGATATATTTTATCTGTGTTGAGGTTGTTCCTTGTAGTTTTCTTATTTCTAGGAATAAGATCCACAGTATATGTTTGTATTAAGTAACTCTGATGGATGTTTATAATGTTCTTAGTCTTATTTGTGCACTTTAGAGGCTTCTTCTGACCGAAGACAACATATGTGTATCTTAGGCTATTTAAATAAATGAATGTCTGGGCTGGAATAATCTGTGCAGGGACGAAAAAGAGAAGAAGGTTAAAAGCTAAATGAGATCATTCAGAAGATTTACAATCAACTGTGAAAGATGTTTCCCTGCACTAAAGCTAATCAAGACAATGAATTTTCATGTTTGTCTTGTACCACAGAGGAAATTGAATCAGATGTCTCCTGGGGATTCCTTTATTATTTGGTATTCACACAGTGGCACCCACACTTTTTCAGCTGCTGGCAATGAGATAACTTCGATACACATATGGTTACTAGGCTTCTTGCAAGAAAGTGAAGAAGCAACATTTCCCAACAATCCCAAACATATGTTATCTAATGTAAAGAGATCTGGTGCTTAGATAAGAAATGTGTTTGTTTCCTGTCTGTAGGGTGGTCTAATTTTGTCAGCTGAATGGGACAGATTTGGGTTTTAAGATCCCTCATGGGCAGTGTTTTGTTCTCACTGCTGGGCATGGAAGAATGGCTGTGGGCTGACACAAAGAGCTGGTTTGCACGGCTAGGGTGTGGATGGGGCACTGCTGTGACTGGTGGCAAGAGGCAACGGTTTCCCACCCGCAGCAGCAGCTGCATCGATCCCTGCGTCCAGCCACAGCTGATGCAAAAACAGGAGGCACTGGTGGAGCTGAGGTCAATGAACAAGCTGGTTCCCTTCTCCTGTGGGTAGGAGGAAGAAAGCCAGGGCTGCCAGTTAGGCCATGCTGCATAAGGAAGGATTTTGTATTTTAAATCTGGGAGAGCTAAAAAAATGTACGGAACAGCATTATGCCTTTTCTTCAGAACCTAAGCCTGTTAGCCTCTTGCTGTTTCAGCTTTTTTTTTTTTGAGGGGCATGAAGTGAACAGTGACCCTTTAAGTGCCTTGCTTTGGGTAAAGAGAGAGACTACAAAGTAATAATTCATCTGGAACGATAAGGTACAGGTTCAACTAGAGTTAAATCTGGCTCAGGTGATCTGTTTTAGAAGATTAGTCTTGGCTGGGATTAATTTGCCTTGCTGCTAGCATATCTGTTTTGGTAGTGAAGACTTATTTAGTCAATTCCTTTCTGGTGTCTCAAGATTCATAAACTATAAGCCAATCTTTGACTTTTCAGGATCTGCAAAAGGTCTAAATCGGTAAAAGAAGACTATTCAGCAGCTCCTGGCACCTGGAAATGTTATAGGCTAACAGCCCTGTTTTTATTAGGTCCAGAAGAGGTGATTAGGACATGTTTTTGGTTTTTTTTTTGCCTGCAAAAAGAAAGTGAGATACTATTTGATTAAAGAATATGTGTTCCAGATTGCACAGAACTACAGTTTTCAAAGATCATTTAAGAACAGCTAAATACCCACCCCAGCTGCTACTTTGTAAAATATAGTTACTCAATACAAGCATTTTTTAAAAAGCAATGCCATTAGCTTTCTCCAAGTGAAATACCTACAGAAATCTGTCAGGGTTTCATCAGAATTAATGAAGTTACTGACATTCTAGCTCTTTCTAAGCTATGAAAACCAATTGAAGCTGCTATGGAGTCATTGCATATGAAGGAAAATAGAGTCAGCCCGCCCAGCTGCCCCATGGATCAGGTGTTCCCCAGTTGGCCCTGACAAGGTGGGCAGGCTGGGTGGCACCTGCGCCTAGAAATGAGGAGAAGAAAGGCAGCCTCATGTTTGTGTAGTGACTGGGGGGTTGTCTTGTGCTATTTGGCTCTCCTATAGTAATGAAGGTAACTGGAGAATTTGCTGGCTCTGTTGTTTTTTTTTTTTAAAGGGAAACCTAAGGGGACTATGAGGTTCTGTCTGCTTGTTACCTGGATATTGAAGGAAAAAAAGGTAAGTAGGAGCTCACTTTTTTGGGAGCTGGGAAAGAAAAAGAGCAGACAAGAGTTTCTAGGAAGGGCCTGTGTGTTTCTTATTGAGGAAAGTTCTAGGAGGGTGTCTCGCTCCAATTGGGAGGGAGGCAAAGGTTCTTTTGATATGTTATGCCCGGCATGAGATTAAGAAGAGAAACATTCAAATGTTGATCCAACCAGTTTATTAGAAATAAGGGACAGCTGAGGGGGATGGGGAAGGGAGAGCGGCGAATATCAAAATTAGGGTGATGGGGACGGGAAAGTGGGCGACAGAAAAGGTAGAAAAGAGCAAGGATTACATGAAAGCGGGGATAGTCACCTCCTGAATGCACCAGCGTCCCGTAGCACGTTGTTACGTTGGTCCGGGGCAAAATAAGCGTAGGGGAGAGCAGCAGCAGAATGGCAGGCCGCAAGCAGCAGATCGGTGCAGAGCAGACGGTGGAAAGGGCAGCGAGGTCTCACGGAGCAGCGAGGTCCCACGGAACAGAGTCTCAAGCAGCAAGGTCTCACAGAGCAGCGAGGTCTCACGGAGCAGAGTCTCGAGCAGCAAGCCCAGGAAAGTCGGTTGGCAGCAGTAGGACGGCGGTGGAGGAATCTGAGGTCAGATGCCCCATTCCATGGTTTGTCCGTGCCCTTTTTATCCTACCTCTTCCCAACCTTCGGGACATTTCTGGAAGGCTCGGGTCAGAGTCCTGTGAATTCCTCTGAGATGGCTATCTTCCTTGAGATAGGCCCAAGCAAAAAGGCCACTTTAGGGCCATTAATCTGCATCTTATCTCTTTGTAGCCCCGGACCTGTCCATCTCTTAAACAAAGGGATTTCTGGAACCTTGGCTAAGGCTTGCCTGGGCTTGTCCTTCTGTGCATCTCAGACAAAAGGAGTTCTGGAACCTTGGCCAGGACTTGCCTAAACTTGTCCATTTCAGCAAACTTTGAGACAGTAATGTAAAAAGTATGGCCTCTTACAGAGGGTTAGAAAATGTAATTAAAAGGATAGGGGGAGCCTTAAGGTGTGGGCATATTTGTGTTGTTGTAGTACACTTCAGCATATTCTGATTTTTAGTCCTGGACATGAGAGAGGTACCCCATCTATATTCCTGCCACTTTAAGAGGGAGCACATGAAACCATTGAAAGAAGTTGGGGAGAAATGTAATTAAGTGTGTAGCTAATAAGAAAAGAAGTTGTAGCTTATCTGTAATAAAATAGGTGTGATCTGCTGGCTTGCAATGAGGAGCTTTCCATGGAAAGAAAAGAGGAAGGAAGCCTAAGTGGAGGTCTACAAAGGGGTTTCTGGGTAAATTTTTCATGATTTCCTACTTGAGATGAGCTTATTGCCTAATGCTTGCCTTTTGTGGCAAATTACAAGGCTGTCCTAAAGAGTGAATATGCAAAGGCTGAGGAACTGCTTTCCTGTATTGTAGGTTTTGTAAAATGGCTATTACTAGCCAAAAGATTCACACAAGTGCATACCTGAACCTTTGTCAAGTGGCAGTGCTAGGGGTATTAACTCTGATTCAGAAAGATGAGTTTGAAAAAGCATGTAATTCAGTCCGAAAAATATCTATGTATTGGAGATATTTTTCTTACAACAACTGGAGGCTTAATGCTGTAGTCATGTTTGAACAGGCTGTACTGTGGAATGTTTTTTGCTAATTCATGTAATACTCTCCTTTAAAGATTAGGAATATCTGTACATTGTGTAGTACTGAACAATCTCCACCTTCTCTGTATACACACTCCGTGCACATTGGTTTGCTGCTAGTGTGGTGAGATGACCTTGGATGTCACTCCGCCTTCCTGCAAGAAAGGTGTGTGTATAAGTGGATTTGGCTCCGCAATATGCTCACAGCCTCCTTGGCAGGAGAGAAAATAGATCCTTCAGCAGGAGGGGAAGAAGAGGGGAGATGAAGACTTGCTTGGTTTTTAAGTCAGTCAGTGACCACTGAGTTGTGCTGACCAGCTAATTATCCCCAACTGACTGTAGAAATGGAAGTGTTGCTGAATTGAGAGAACAGCTAGAGAGAAGTACATGTTTTGCTTTGTATTGATGTCTGTTTTTCCTCCGAAGCAGGCACGGTAAACCCCTCTCTGGTGTGAGTGTTGCTCTTGTCCTGCTTGCTCAGCCATACTTCTGACTGAAACTTATGCCTGGGTTTTGGATGAGTGAGCAGAGATAGTGATTTAAATTTTGCAACAGGGAATTGCACCAACTTCTAGAAGAATGGCCTCTGTTTTTATAGAAGATACTGCTCTGAGAGGTAACTGTGAGCTTGCAGGAGACAGTTGCTCAAAATCTGTGCAGATAAATTTCTTTAAACTACTCCTTGATGGAAGGAGAATTGGGGGCTTAGCAAAACCTGAAATTTTTGTATACAATTATAACGAAAACACTAGCATGTGGGGTAGCGATTATGAATTTCAGGAGTTGCAAGCAGAACTTCCAGCTCCAACAAACCAGCCCCTAGTTGCTTATGTTGTCTGTGAATGTCGTCCCTTTCCCAGAGCTCTTCTATGTCTGCAAAATAGCTTTGTGTGACCTACAGGTGTTGGAGGTGAGGAGTACTTGGCTTTCCTGCTGTAATGACTTTCAGGTGTTTGACATATGCTCTTGGTGTAACGGTATGTTTAATGAAGTGCATTGAAATTAGCCAAGTGCTGATGCAAGGAGGTGCTGTCCCCAAATGCTCTGGATGGACTTGGGTGTAAGATGGAAAAATAATTTTCCAATGAGAGGAGGAGAGATGTCATTGTTTAGATGTCACCCTGTCTATAAGGGTTAGATTATGCTAAAGGTGCCTTGCATTGCATTTTGCTGTTATCAATAAACCAAACATTTATCTTTAACTTTTGTGTATCTCTTTCCCTGAAGTTGCAAAGCACTCAAATGCCATTTATGAAAGCTTCTTATAGTACAAATAGTATGAAAATACTTTTTAAAAATAAGAGGTGAACCATACTCAGTACATCAGGGAATATGGTCATCATGACCTTTAGTTTCTTACGTTAAGGTATCTAATTTTGATGCATATTATTATTAATAGTAAAGAACTTTATCTATGAATTTTCAGGGAAACTGTGCACTTTTGGAAGGTGGTTAATACAAAAAAGATAACAGTATATAATGACATCTTTCCTCCCCAAGATTTTTTCAATAAAATCTTACTTGTATGATTTTTAATTTTCAGAACGATGTAGGAAATGTTAGGCATGTGTGGAGACACCTGCTATAAAAATATTTTTGTTGGATATTTTTCTGGTCAGGGTAGACAAATGTACACAGCTAGCTGACTTAGGATTCTTTATTAAGGTAGGTGAAGTGAAAGCTCTCAAACTCGTATCTTGCTGTAGCTACTCCTGTAATTTATTGTACTTCCAAGATACGTAACTGGATAGGAACATTGCCTGGTCTAGATCCCTTCCTAAATAGGATTTGTGCAAAGGAAAAATACTAGACCCGACTTTTATTTAATTTGTTTCTAGGGAAGGATTTAGTCTCTTCATCTGTGCATCTTGTATCTTTCTACCTTTTCCTGTCCTTACTGCAAAGCATTTCAAGACTTTGGAGTGCTGTGTGGATTAACTGAAATAAAAATGGTTTGAAGACTCAACTGTAATCAGGTAGGATCCCCAGATTTAAATTGAACTCTGCAGTTGCTTACAATATGAAAGAGAAATGAGCTTCATACAGTTTGTGTAGTTCTTCCTAAACTGACACAAATTTGAGTAAAAAAAGTCTTCCATACCTACATACCGCATTATTCTTAGGAAATGCCTTATTAAATAGCTTTAGTTGATAATTATGAATCTTATCCGTGATGCCAGTTGATGCAGTAGTCATGTTAGACTTGAACAGACAGGATAAGTCATCCTTCCAGGATGCTTGAGGAAGCCTCCTGGGGAAAAAGCCACAAATAAGGATCATCTTGATTTCTCTCATGCTCTAATGACCATTGACTGGTATGCACCAGGAGTACAAAAATCATTAGCTTACCCCAAAACAAAAAAGCAGGATACTTGGAAATACTATGTTAAAAAGATTTGTGTTTTATTCAGGGGGATATTCATTAGAGTATGAGCTTATTGATAGAGTGGTTTTTGGAATACTCCAAAAGACTGAAGCTGTTTCTAAATTTTCATGCCAAGATGTATGATATAGTGGAGATGTTAATCACAGCAACTAACATGCTATGGAGGCTACATTTTGCTGGTGATGCAATTTTTTTATAAATTTTAATGTTTTTGCCAACTGTTTAGAGCAATACTATTTCAAAGCATTCCTGAGGCCTATCAGTGAGGGAAATTGAAATAAGTCACAGTGACATTGACCTTTGGAGAAAACTCGAACTTGATTTGAAGAGGAGCCTTAAGCTTTTTTTCCAACCCATTAAACTTGACCTTTCATCCTAGTCTGTCTTGTTTGAACAGATTTTCACATATGTACATATTCACATCGAACAAATGCTCCTGATGTTAGTTACTGAGTCAGGTATTCAGAACAGAATAAGAAACACTTTTTGGTAGCTAGCAAGCATTTTGCACAAGATGTAATCACCTAAGACAGAATCTCATTTTAGCATAATGTCTGTTGGGTATCATATAAGTAATATGCATGTTGGGATAAATAGTTTTAAAAATAGCTTCAGGAGTAGAATAAGCAGTTTTAACTTTTATTCTTTCTGCATTTTCCTCCTGCATACAGTTCCTTCTACTGGCTTATAGTGCAGCTAAAAGATCTTTTAATCCCACAGTTCAGTCTGCAATTCTGTGAGTCCTGTGCATTCTGTACTCTCATTTTGTTGGTGCATGCCTAGTGGTCTCCGTGCTTTCTGTGCTTATCCCAATAATCTCTTCTGCACCCCATTTGATCTGTTGTCTAGCTGAGAGACAATGTGTTCAACTGTTTCAAAGCTTGTGCTTGTTGATTGTCTATCGGGACTTCTAAAAAAGGACTTTTTTTGTTTGGGGTGCGGGGAAGCTCCCAGCCACCCGTATCTCCTAGTTGGTGTGCGGGTGCTCGGGTGGTGTGTGCATAGGTTATGGTAACTGTGGTCCCTGCTGTCTCTTCTTTCTCCTGCCTTTCTTTCCAGTAGGATCAGTAAAATTAGAGGATGTCCAAAGGGATTGGGATTATTGTTATAAGTTTGGGAGCAAAGGTACCAAATCCATTTGCTCATTTTGATGTAGAGGAGGGGAGGCCTAAGGGTCACTCCTTGGACCTGTAGCTATCTTCTGTTGCTTCTGAATGTCTTGTCATTTAAGTTCATAAGCTTTTTTTCATCTTTATTGAATTAAATTTGCAGGGAAATTTATGCCTTGATAGTGTCGTTTCTTGATTTGCTATGTTTAAAGAGGTTAAAAATATTGAAACAAATTGGAAGAAGTTCCAAGTGTTTAGGACTTTAGGAATAAAACCTCCTTGAATACATTGTTGGAAGCCAAGCAGGCTGTGGGTCCTCTTAAAGCCCTTACAACTGGTCTATCCTGAAGGTAAAAGACATTAATTTGAAATGTTAGAGATGCGATACCAGCTTAAATGAAATATCAAAGAAAGCATCAATGAAGCATTTTAAAATATTTGAGTTGTAACGTGTCATTGACTGCATTGCAAAAGACTTGCTGTGAGGTGACAAAGACACAGATAATTGTACTGGAGTTACCAAATATTGCAGACCCATCATGAGGCGTAGAGGGAAGACCATTTTTGACTAATGGGAAGCACCTGTACCTGAGAATCTAATTGGTATCTGAGCCTTTAAAGTCTGTCTGGATTAGAACTCCAGACTACATGCTGTATCTCAAAGTTTATAGCAACAATATATATTTTTTTAATAGTCTAAGTTTCTTTCAGTTGGTTTTGTCTGGGCATGTATCACACAGGAGCACATTTTTAACACAATTTCATCATGTATTCTAGCTGTAGTATACTATTTATTGATACAACTGGCATTTTCTTATCACAGATTTTCTAGCTGTTCAATTTCATGTATATGCTGCTATATATATGTGTATATCTAGTAGCATTTTTACAATCTAAATTCTCTTTATTTTGTGATTATTTCTGACATCTCTTTGGGCCTTTTTCTGACAGTGTAATTATTGCCTTTGAAGATAGTATTGATTCTTAATATTGTTTTTTTCAAGTCAGAATCAGGCTCTGAGAACTACATTTTTCTGCACTGTTATTTTTTTTAAAAAGGGTTAACACAAATATGCAAACTTGATAAAATCTGTCAATTTAGAAATCTAACTGATAGTTTATTACTGTCTTGGTACTGAGAAAGTGACATGCATGTCCTTTCACAGATCCTTTTTCAGCCAGGGAATGAACTGTAAAATAGGTCACAAAGTTTTATCAGAGAAGCTGCTTTATGTCTGTGGAATGAAGTTTAATGTTTTCACCATAAAGATGTTATGTAGTCCTGAAACACCTTTTATGGGTGCTCAGATTATTACTAAATTGAATTAGAAAATTTTCTCAGAAGAAATATGATGAGCAATTGGTACTAAAGAACTGAGATTTGAGAAATAACTTAATCCACATTTCAAGTTCATTTAAACCAACGGCGTGTTTGATTTGCATGTTTCCTGTTCACTGCAGGATTTCATCCTTATAATCCTATAGTAATTTTTTTGAAAGCAAGTACAGAACAAGATACGAGTAGTGGTTGGTTGCATTGTGAAGCAAGAAGACATCTTGGTGAAGTAGGTGCTGTATTAATGAGAGAAAGAGACAGTGTTTACTGCAAGGGAAAAGGTGACATTTTGTTGCATGAGTGCACTCCAGGGTTCCTGATGACATTTGCTACTTTCCTGTCTGTCTCAATAATTTAAAATCAGACAGTGAGTGATGGTGGTGTATTTATCAACCCCATTTAGAATGCTAAACAACAAATCACCTGAAATTGAGAGAAAATTTTGAAGTTAATCAAAAGCAATATAAGTCCAGTTCAAATGTAAGCATATATAGGTCTTAATTGTGAGAGGATCTGGGTTGATAGTAAAAGTTACAGCTAAGCTTCAGTTTCCTTTCAATTTGTAGCGATGGCAAGAACTTATCTATACTTGCCGAATATGTAGCTGTTATTTCCTTGAGACCTACTCTGCAGTTGTTACTTTTACACTTGTCATGGGTTAAGCAGAAGGGAGTTTGGTTTTTTTTTCCTTCTCTTCCTAAATAGTTAGCAAGAAGATATGTTTTGGATTCCTGCTTAGGAGAAAGCTGATAAGAAGGAACGTTTATAGTTATTGCCAAGATACTTTCAAGCACAAATACATTTAGCCTTTCTCCCCTCCACAGACGGAGTTGGGGGGGGAGAGACAGTCCAGCTTCTAGCTTGGGGTTTGCTTTTAGGTTAAGATTGAGAAGCAGACTGACCAATTATTCCATCCCATGCACGTCATACCCAGTATATAGGTGAGGACCCATCCGGGAGATCGCTCTCTTTCACTTCCCTTGGGCTCCGGATCATCTTGCTTCAGGTACTTGCACTCGCTCTCCCAAGGCCTTTACCCCCCCCACAGATGCCGTTAGCTCTCGGCCCGGGACGCTCGTTATCTCTGTTCTGTGAGTTTTGGGATCCTCCCTCTCCAGGGGGATCATTAGCTGTTTTTTTCCCCTGTTTCGGTCAGCTCTCGGCCTGGGATGCTTGGGCTGTTATCTCTGTTCCGTGAAGCGCCTCCGGGAGTGGTGCACCCCCCCACCCCGTTTGGGGGAATCGTGAGTGCGGTGTCTGGGGATCATTAGCTGGCAACAGGCTGAGGCTTTGGCGGGGGCAGTATCATTGTGTGTCACCCATTTCCTCCCTCCTCTGGGGTCATTGGCCGGGAGTGGGCTGGGCCTTTGGCCATCAGGTGGGGAGGGGTAATATCACTGTGTATCACATTGCATCTTTGTATATAGTATTATTTCCAATATTATTGTAGTTTAGTTATTAAATTGTCCTTATCTCAACCCATGAGTCCTCTGCCATTTACCCCTTTAATTCTCTCCCCTATAATTGGGTGGGGGCAGGGACTGTGTGAGTGGGTGTGAGTGGTTTGGCCCCAAGCCAAGGGCCAACCCGCCACAACACTGCATGAGCTGATCTTTTTGAGGGTAGAGTTATTTGTATTGAGTCTATTAAATTTCTAAATGCTCCAGGACTTGCTTATCTTCCTGTCTTGCAATTCTTAGCAAAGAAACCCCTGGACAAAGAGAGACAAGGTAACAGTTGAGGTATTTGTGTAATTAACCTGGAATGCTGGAGTTCATTCCAACCTGGTGTAAATTTGCATTCTTTGAATGCTGACGTGCTACTTCCTCTTTCCCAGATTGCAAGGTGGGACTGGAAGGCTCTTCTAGTGTTCTGTGTGTCACCTAAGACTTCTGAACTGATGGGAACTAGAAGACCTAAAGGAAAAAGTTTAAACTAAAAGTGTCACTGGCTTCTCTAAGCACGTTGCAGGCTTGTATTCTTTTGACTTCAGCAGGCTTTCTTGTAAGAGGAAGTAAGTACACAAGTGATACTGCAGTATCATTCCCCCTTTCCTGCACTTTCATGTCACTATTCATGTTATTAGTAAGGTTTAAATCCCTGAAAATTTTAACTTTGCCACTGGAAGCTAGGGTAATCTAGCTTTAAGAACACTTGTGGAAAGAAGTTTTCAAGTTTCTGGCACTTATAATTGCACCATTTCCCCACCGATTTCTTCTAGAGCTCTGACATTCTAGATGTGCACGTAGGCACATAAGGTGTTCCCCACGTTGGAGCTACTCTGTAGCACTAGACACTGACTTGAGAAGGAGGAAGTAGATTTCTTCTATGTAATTAACCCAGAATTGTTGACTTCTGTTTCATTTATGACTCCCTTCATGAATGATGGCATCAATCCAAAGATTTCTGGATTGAATGAATCAAGTCTTAAATGTAGGCCAAATAAAGCTTAATTTAGAGATTCAAAAATATTAAATGATTTGAGATGTGCTGGTACTTCACTGCAATCATTGAGATTCAGGATTTCATCACATTCTGGAACTGAGTGCATCTATTTCTAGGTTTAAAATGTTTTCTACAACATACTGCACTAATTGTGGAAATTAGAGCAATCAAAGCTCTAAGGTTTGAAAGGAATTAATGACCTCTGTTTTAAAAAGGCTAAAGAGTTTTTGAAGATGGTTTGCTGGAAATCTGCTTTCAAGATCTTTGCCACTCCAAGTGGCATTTGTAAGTTAGCTGCCCATACGAAAATGCTAGACAGGCTTTTCCAGGCAAAATAGTGTCTGATTTTCCCCAAGATATGTACATGACCAGTGCACTTGAAACTACTGAGTCTTGCACCATAAATAATGTAGTGAACAATGCATTGGAGCTTGATGATTACTGCTACGAGAAAAGTTGTTTGCAATAGTCAAAGATAATCCTAATGGTTTATGTACTCGGGAAGCTCAGAAACTAATGGGGGTTGGGGTAAAACTTGTACCTATGATTTTTTTTTTCTTTTTAATGAAGTGAGAAATTAAATGCTATAGTATATCTTTTTGGAATATTTAATTTGTATTAACCATAAGGTTTCTTCATCAAATTCTTGTTTATTGTGGGTTTGTAGAACAATGGAAAGATTTGTTTGTTAGCAGGGACTTAGGGCTGGAAATTTCATGAGGTTCCTGGGCAACCTGTACCAGTGCTGCAGTACTGTCAATCAAGAAGCTGTGTCTAATGTCCAGACTGAACCCTCAGAAGTTGGCAACTGATCCAAGTGATTTATGGGAATTGCATCTCATGAACTGTTTGCTCAGAAAGTATGTTGTTTGGTTTAGTTTCCTTAGCCAGGCTTGTAAAGATGTACACTGGAATAGAAAGATACTGCCAACTGCTTGTTTCAGATGCTTCCACCAAATCTGAATATGCAGTTATGGAACAGCCTCTTGCCCCAGATAAAAAATAGGTTATTTTCTATTTAACAAATTTTTCTGTTTCAGAAGGTATGTATTGAATTTGCTATTCCTTGAAGTTAGGGTAGTAAAAGATAAAATGAGACTTTCCCTGTCACAGGAAACTCACACCATATAGATGTTGATAAATTTCTTAATTTTTTTAAGGTCCTGTATTATAAATCTCAGTTTAATGGTTTTGAGATAATTTGTGGAAGCTGACAGATGCTACGTAAGTTGTCACACAAGCTTGACCAAAGGAGCCTGTAAGGAAATGTAATGTAGCGTGACTGTCAGTCACAATGGCATCTTAAATACACTGTTAACAACATCATGAGCATTGTAGATTTTATTCTACTTTTAGAATACCAAATATGTTTTAATGCACTCCTCATTCTCTTTGCACTTATGGAATGCTACATATAGTATCTTAAATCTCCTGGAATTTAACCACAATTCTTCTTTTGAATGGTTCATCAATAAGGACCTTACAGTGTTTCTACTATTTTATGGTTAGGAAGAATCATTTGTTGTTATAACTTCATATTTGTTATATCATGTATAATAATAAGACCAACTAATTACTGTGGCTGTTGCTAGGAACAGAGTCTACAGTTACGCTTAGTCCTTGGAACTTTCCTGATAAGAAGCAGTTTCCAGCCTAAACCCAGTGCAAGACATTCCTGTTAGTTTAACAGAAGAAACACAGCGGATGAAGCTGCTGTTCCATATTTTTTATGAATACCTGTAATGTGTTATCTTTTTTCCAGATGCTAACATTCAGGCTATATCTACATAATATGAGGCACTGCTCCTGTAGAGCTTTGCATGAGGGTGCTATGATTACAAAACAGTTATGTATGCATCACAGCAGCATAACATTTGGGATAAACAGCCCCGTTGAGAAGCAGAAGGTATTATTCAGAGGACTGCTGTGCTAATTTTGGTTCCTTGTTCTGCATAGATGCTCAAAATTCTTCTTGCTTCTGAATAATATCTAAAATATATTTCCTTTCCTTATCAACCATGAAGCCACACATTTTTCTAGCAGTTTCTCTGGATCTTTCAATGAAAACCTGAGCTGATAAAAGAATGCTTAAGTATGAGGCCAACTTCAAGAGCTGCTTTGGTGTCACTTTTTTTAAAAAAGAGAAAATGTGGCAAGCGTTCATATTTTTTTCCTGCTGTGACTGAAGACTTGCTTGTGATTTTTCAGAGCACAGTGCTGTTCTGTTCTTTTTGAGAAAGGCAAATATACACTTTTGTGAGTGTATATGACAGGGAGGCTCTTTCTATTGAGCAAATCCTCGCTTGGCTTTATTCTGCACAAATGAGAAATTATTTGACATTATGAGTTGCAACAGTAAATTAGTAAGTCTTTGCTTGTACTCGCATTAAATACAGTAAATGGATAATTTTTATGCGCAAATGGAACTTATGAAGGTCACTTCTCTCCCTCAACTGCAGATCTATAAGCATTTAAAATACTTTTTACAGTTTCACTAGAGTTTGATTAAAAATAAGTTTATTACCTCAGATATTATTTTATAGTTAGTAGTGTTCTGGAAATGATGTTGGCAGCAATATGAGAATAAAAATTAGACACTTGTGATGGCTGCAAATAAATTCTTGTAATAAGATTAAATTTTTAGTGTGTGAATGGATTCCTATAACTAAAGCTGTTCTGGCTTTACTTAAACTGGATTTATACTAACATGGATGTTCTATATTCATGCAAAACTTCTTAATGCAGTGTTAAGACTGAAAATGAACTTTGGATAATCTAGTGTTACAGTGAAATAAACATCTCACAGTATGCTTCTTTATAACTTTAGACACTCTCAAAAAATAGCATGTTCTTACAGTTATAAAATATTCAGCATCTCTTTCAAATTTTATTTGATTTCAGGTTTAATAGAAATCACAAAATTAATATTTTATCTCTAGGAAAAGAGCCTGCAACTTGAGTTGTGCGTAGAAAAATGTAAACTCTAAAAAAAAAATTTATCTTGTTCTTAGTAATGAAGTAGACTCTGTAAAACTTTTCGTACATCATGTGAGCATTGATATTTTGATTTATTTGGTTTTATCAGTAACCAAAGAGTGAAGTTAGTTAAGCTTTGTTTTATTTGTACAACCTTTTGAGTGTGTTCATTCAAGGCTTGTCTTTATTCTTTGAGTCTTGGACTTTGATACTTTACACTTTTAACATCCTGAATGTTCCTGTCTGGAGTCTGGCAGTTGTGGTTGAACCCCCGTGAATCTGAGACTTCAAGGACTGTCTTTGTCCAACACAAAACTGGAAGGGTGTAATATATCATGGGCAGCTGCAAAGTGTAGCTGTGTTGGCCACTTCTGACTGAAAAAGCTTGAGGAGTGAAAAAAGTCTTTACCACAGATGCCTAGTCATGAGTGGAGAAAGGTGGCCTAAACCTAACACTATTGATAAGTTGTACTAGGCTTATGTAGCAGTTTTCTCCTAAATACTATCATTCAGGAGAAAGCTATTAGTTGACTCTAAAGTGATTAAATGTTATTTAGCTAGATGCTTTATTCACCTCAGTAAAATGAAACTTCTGCTGATTTAACAGGAATTGTAGTTGAATAAGAATATCACTCTCATTAGGCTGTTTTCTAGAGAGCTATGCTATTGTAAGAGCAATCACGAAAAGGGTTGTCTATCAACTGCATTGCACTAACATAGTATCAAATGTCTCTCACCTTTTCCTCTTGGATGCCAGTGCTGTCAAACAGATCAACTGAACTGTTTCTTAGCTATCCAGTGACAGTCATGCTGAGTAGCATGTCGTCTGCCTAGAGTAGGAGGTGTAAGAACCTTACTGAGGAAAAATCCAGAGGTGAAAAATGCATCTAGAGCAGAATTTTGGCATATATTCAGCCTGCGTGTGGTCTGGCCCAGGGTGACATCAAGTCTTTCTGACAGACTGAATCTGTCCAACAACAACAAAAAACCCCAAACCAAACAAAAAAAACCCACAAAAAAACAAAGCAAAAACCCAAACATTCCTCCTGGCCCAACCCCAAAGAACAAAGCAGGTCGGAAGAAAAAGAAACCTGTAGTGACCCAGAAGGGAAGACTGATGAAAAGAGGATCTGAAATGATCTAAAGAAGTTGTTCTTTGAGTATAAAACTTGAGAAGTATCTGTGTATATAACTGTTTATTGCCTAAAAATAATTTAATCCATCATATCTAATAATTCTTTTTTTAATGTCCAAAGCAGCACTATGCTTTAGGAAGTTTGTTCAGTTGCTGAGTCATTTTGCTTTAGGAAGTTTTAGTGACTGGATGCAGTTGTCAGCCCTCCCAGAGGGGACAGAAGAGATGCAAATCTGGGAGAATTGTGGTCTGTTGTCGGGCTGTGTCTCTGCTCAGCCAGCTATGCAGGAGGGCAGGACCACCACGCTCAGAAAAAGAAGTTGAAGACTGAGATGCAAGGTGAACAGATTGGAATGCTGCACTTGCCTTGCTCTCCTAGCTTGAGGTAACTTTGCTCAAGTTACTTCAAGCTTCTATTGTCTGCATGTTGACCGTCAGTCTGGCTGTAACTTAGAGCCAAGTGGCTGCCTTAGCAATATTGTGCAGCCAAAGTGAATGGAGGGGACGGGTATGTTCTCAAGCTCTGTTCCTATGGTAATATGAAACAAACTAGTTCAAAATGTTGGCTGTGCACAGGTATTGTTGCAGTTCAGACAAAGATTAGAAAAGACTTGGAAGTAAGTGTGTGTGAAGTAATTTAGTATCAGCATTTTGTTTCTCCTTGTCTCTTAAATTCATTCCCAAAATAATTCCTTGCAGAACTTTGATAAAATGTCTCTGTAACCTTTTTTATGTATTAATTTTTAAAGAGCTGTAATTAATCACCTGGTATTGCAAAGTGGTGAAACCTCTTGTTTAACAGTAAAAAAAACAAAACCCTTGCTGCCCCCCAATAACCAAACAAATGAAAAACCAAACCAACCAATCAAACAAGCAAAAACCCCAACAAACCAAAACAAGCCAATCAAAGACCTCTTGAATATTCCTACGTTTTAGATTTTTAACTAGAACAAACCCAGGTAACTTCTTGGAGTTACCTGTTGTTAATAGCAATCATACTTTTGTGTTGTGCTCTGCAAACTGAATTGTCTTTCTCAGTGTGAGTAGAAAGTAATGGTAAGATGTTCTTCCTCTTTTTTTTTGCTTTCAGAGACTAGAAAATGCAGATAAAATCTCTTCATGCTTTGGGACTCCTCATGGCCTTATAACTGTGTCCTTATTCTAGTAAAATATACAACCACAACTTTGAAGAAAAAGCAGTAGCTGTTGCTGAGAAAGGCACAGAAAAGCCACAGGGTGCTGAGTTTTAATGCTTCATTGTTAAAACATTCATACAGATCTGGAAACAGCTAAAGATAAGATCACGCCTTTCCATTGTTGCAACTAAATAAGGCATTTTTTGTGCATCGTAATGACATAATCCAATCTAGGCACCTAGAAAAGGACTGAAATTTGTGCTCTAAAAGAACAAATTCTTAAGAATTGGGGTCTTTGAAGATGTAGATTTCCGTTTACTGTCAGTGGGATCTTTCCAGGCTTTAGAGAATACTGTGATTCCAAACAGCCCCATAATTCTTTTCCTTTAACTGTTGTATTAGCATAGAAGAGGAAAGGGGAAACAAAAGCAGAAGCAGAAATCCTGGTTATCTTCTTGTTTTTCACTTTTGTCTACCTCTCTATGGAGAACATCTTAGAGGTGTAGTTTAGGGAGGCATCTGCTTAGAGGACTGAACTGGCAAGATTTTTAGTATGTTCTATGTGGACAGAATGTCAGTTGAGGACCAGTATGGCACAGATGGCTTGATTCATTGTATAAGGGAGCAAAGTGAGCATTCTTAAAATATTTGCTTGTTTTCACATGATTTAGTTATGATAGCTGCTCAAAGGCTCCTTTGAAAAAGGCAGGTCAATGAATCACCCTGGATTTCCAAATTTAAATTCACAATTTCTTTTTGTTATGTTTGGCTCATGCTGCTTTTCTGGGCATACGTGGGCTGTGCTCTTCAGTGTGAGAAGTGATTAGTATTTTCAACTACAACAGCAACATCTTATTAAAATCATTATTTATCTTTGGATCTACTGGTAATGCTTTAACAAGTTCCCTGCCAATTGTGATTCAATCTTTGTTACACTGCAGAAAGTTCTAAGCTGGGCAGCTTTTGTTCTTTGTTCAACTCAAGTGAATGGAGTTATTTTAAGATTGCAGGAAAAGTGCTGTAAGAATTCTGAGACCAAACCAATGAGATTTTCAGCATCTGCACTTCCCCCAGATATCTCGTGCAGCTGCAGGTTGAGGTGCATGGAGTACCAGCTGTTGGATTTCCGGAGTGCAGGTGCTCACCCACTGCTCCTAGCTGCATGCTCAAGGGCCAATTTCCAATCCCACCTCTTCTGGGCGTCATACTTATGCAGTTTTGCTCAACTATGGACAAAATTCTAGTATAACAGATTTTTTTTTCCTTAGCTGCCAAAAAGCTTTGTTGCATAAACAGCCCCATGAGAGAGAGGTGTTATGTACTTAGGACTTTATCTCTTTAAAGGGGATCATTATTGTTAACTGCTGAGGAATTACCAGCATCTATCTTGTGGAGAGCAAACATGAGTTAAAATAACTAACACCATCTACAAGGCACTTAACTTCTGTTATTTGAAAGCTGTAGAGTACTTAAAGATATAGCCATCAAGAAGAATATAATGATACCCAACTTGTAAAGAAAGCAAGCCCTATGGTCTGATTTCAGATTGTGATAATGCCTCGTGTGTGCTGTTCTTTGAAGGATTATGAAAGAGGTGTCTTACATTTTTACGAGTGCCCAAATTAAAAATAATTTGAGAAGCTGTAGGCTGTTCTTTACTTAGGTTGCAGTAATTTGATTTCTTTATGGGCCAAAATGGTCCTTCTTACCCATCAGTTACAGAATCATAGTATAGTTTAGCTTGGCAGAACCTCATTCAAACAGAAGGCTGGAGATGCTCAAAACTCACCTGGACAATCTGGGGTTTGTTCAGATGGATTTTGAGTATTTCCAGGAATGTGGTTTCCATACCACCCCCCCTCCCTGGGGAACCTGTCCCAATACTTGACCACTGCCATGGTGAAGTTCCTGCACCTAAACAGGATTTCCCTTGGTGTAACTTGCTTGTTGCTGTGCTCTTTGCAGAAGAGTCTGGATCCATCTTCTCTATAGCTTCCCATTAGGTACTCATCATCTAATTCATTCCTATAAATAAGTAAATCAACTTCTATAAAGCAACATAACAGGAAAAAAGACATGCAAAGCAGAACACGCACCCTTAACACAGGATAGAGCTAAGGCAAACAGCATTTTAGGTTTTGGAATAGGCATACTTGAGTGCGACCAAACTGATTTTGCAGCTAAAGGGTTGTGCAGGTTTTACTGATACATCTATCTGTGGGTAGGGGAATGAAAAAAAAATTTAACGTCTGGTATCCACTAACTTAACCTGGATACAACTAAATAAACTTATTTCCGGGAGATAGAACAGTTGAGAGGTCTTATGTGTGGAAGAACGTACAAGTATTTCTTAATGTTTGGTAAGGGCCCCAAAAAATTTAATTTTGGAATGTACTTAACCATTTTTCACCAGCAGTGAGGTTCACCTGCTATATGCTGTAGTACTGTGGTGTTGCATTGGAAGTGGAGCTCAAAGTAGGGATTTTGCCTATTATCAGCACTAAACACTTGGAAAATTGACCGTAATTTTCAAAACGGGGAAATATAGGCTTTTAGGTTCCTTTGAAAATATAAGGTTCTGTTGCTTCTCAGACTGTAAGAGATGTAAAGGAGGAAGTATTGCATGTTTGAACTACTATTAATTTGTAAGTGTAATGAATGTGTATTGTATTTCAGTACTGTTTATTCTAATACTCTTCTAGTTTGCACTTTCAATAACTTCATCTCACAGAACAGATAGTGTATGTCAAGCCCAATTTTATCATAACTTAGAGCCCTCAGGACTTCTGTGACTTCAGCTCTTGTAATCTTCTTTCTGCTCTTTTTTCTTTATTTGAATTCTTGATTCCTGTTATCATTCTTATATTTGCTATAGGTTGAACAGTTTAATCAGGTTATGTTCAGTAACGTATTCCTCTTACACAACTTTCTTAAGCCAAACTCACTGAGTTTTATTGTGTTTACAAGTAGCTTTTTCTTTCATGTTTCTAGTCTAATTTATTAAAATGTGGTCTTTTTTTTTTTTTTAACAACAAATGTAAAGAGCACCGCAGTCTGTTTTGTTTTATAAAACATTTTGCATTGAGTTTTCTGACAGGTTCGTCTGGCTGCTCTCTGACTTTTTTCACAATTACTTGTTAAACTGCAAACCAAAATGTTTCTAGGAGCTGATAAATCCTTAGGAATTATCTGGATCACTAGTTTTGCCTTTTGTCTTTGATTTTGGAGAGTAACATGAGAAGTTTTTGCTTTAAGAGACTCCTTCTTTAAAAAATGTCATATTTAAAATATGAGTAAATAAGCATCCAAAATACATGAACCTATTCTAGGTAAAATTTTTTGAACAAGTCTGTTGTTACCATCAGCACTGGAACTTGGAACACTAAACTGTGAACCTCTTGGGCTAGTAGCACTTAGACCTTACTGTGTGCTAGCACGTGACTGGGTTCTTCCCACCCTTTTCCCCATGCACTTGAGACTTCTTGCTGACATTGGTATGAAACATGAACTGAGAAATAATATGAGGATTGTATAAAGGCTATTTTGCATTCTGAAAACAAAAGCCTCTTGTGTCTGAAAAATCAACAACTATACACCTTGCAGATAGAACATAAAAATAAGGCGAGGAATGGGAGGCGAAGTACCACAAATTAAAGAAAGAGAAATAGTTTCTGCTGAACCTAAAATTTTCTGATGGACCTACCACAGATTAAAAAAGAAAAGGGAAGAGTAACTCACAGGAGTGGAACAGTAAAATATAAAAATTAATTGTTGGAAATTTCATGGCTATGAGCTTGAATAATTAGCAACTAATAAGGATACTGTGAAGCATCTGACATAAAGGTCAGGCTGACATATGCTATAATCAGTATATCAGTAATTGCATTGCGTTTTCCAATTTCTGTATTGAGATGACTAAATTGTGAAAATAAGGCCTTTTTTAAGATCTTTGGAATTTGCTAATACTGTTGGAAGGGTAAAATGCTATGGAAAAGAGTAACAGACCGAGCACTGAATACAGAGTATAGTAGGAGACCGGGAAAAAGACATGGATGCATTCATTGAGGTTGCAAACTTCATAAAGACATGTATAGAAATACATTAGTTCAGGAGATCAGTGCAACCTAGCGCAAAAAAAACCCAAAACCCAAAAAAACACCAACCCAAAAACCACACCAAAAAACCCCCCAAAAAACCAACAAGCAGGCTACAGAAACTTCCTGTTCCCCATGAAGTCAGTGTGTGTTCTGCCATGTGTACACTTCTGCAGCTCATAATTTCTCTCCTGCATATGGGTTTACATCAGCTGGGGAGCAAGTCTTGCATAAACTCTTTACCAAGCTCGTGCAACATAAAGTGAACTGCTAATGTAGGCATAGCTGTGAAATTGGACCTGAGAACAGAAGTTCCCTGGTAGGAAAAGCTGTATCATTAATGCTCTGCAAACCTTTTTAAAGTGACGCACAAGGTAATAGAGAAGCTGTATTGGTAATGTTGATGCCAGGTTCTTTTGCTGCAATGGGTAAAAGGCCAATAAAAAGGTTTATGAAACCCTGGTTATAATTTGTTTGCACATGATAAAGCTGAAGGGAAGACACTTCTTCCTTTTGAATTTGAGCCCAATACATTGCTCTAACAGATCAAAGCCATTTGACTTTACACTGTAGGGATAATCCTTCTGATACAGGAGATCCGCTGTGACATCAGGCAGCATTTGTTTGTGTGATGTGAGCTATGGCAGTGGTTGTCTGACAACTTCTTGCTTTCTTGTTTTTATCATTCCAATGGTTACAGGAAGTGACTGTGGGCATGTGATACAAATTTTGCTGTCTCTGTTGCCAAGAGCACTGCTACACAGTGCCTTAGAATAAGCATGCAATCCGTAACATCAGCAATGTTACCATGGCATGCCACTGCTGAGTGCTGTCCTCCAGTGATAATCAGTGTTCTACCTAGTTAATGCTGCTTTCTCTGTCCAAAACTGCCACCCTGCATATAACTGTAAGCTCCAAGGAATGATAGTGGAAAAGTGACTGTAGCTCTACCTTCCTTGCTCTCTTCCCTAACAGCACTGAAGTCAAAGTACCTGAGGAGCTGTAGAACCTCACTTGTTTGGGAGTAAATTGTCTGGCTTTGATCACAGTAACAGATTTGTTGTTCTAATGTTGTAGGTTCAAAATTAAAAATGTTTTTTTTTCATTTAGCAGTACTGCATGCTGGGAGGAAGAGGAAGATCAGGTCATTTTGACTCCACTGCCTGCTGCTTTCCAGTCCTGCTAAGAGCCAGTCACCTCATGGAAAAACTCCATGCTGAGTCTTTAAAATAAACAGCAACCATCTGCTTGTACTTGTGGGTTTTTTTTAATTAAGTATAATAAATGCCTGTTCACTGTAAATTGATGTGAGCAGGAACATGCCTTGTTTGTGGTGGTGTGTTTTGTTTTGTTTTGTTTTTTTTCCTTGCAAAGAATTGTTGAGGTTCTTGCTATCAGTATGATGATGCCAGTCATGGAGCTGTACTGTTTCCCTCTGCAGATAGTTTATTCTACTAAAAAATCTCATTAGGATTATGGCCATTTCCCATGACTTTTAGAGGTGTTTCAGACCTGGTCAATAGCTAAATGAATAATTCTGACAGTTTTCCTGGCATTTGTTTTTTGCAAACATCTTGCAGCCTTACCACAGTGCTGATGGGGTTATGAGGTGGGTAGCTTACACAGGTCAGGCACTTTCATTTGGATGATAAAAGACCAGCCTGGAAAATGTGCTTTGCATATCTCCATGAGAAAGGATATATCTTACTCAAATTCTTGAATGTACTTAAATGGACTATATAGCTATTAAACGTGGTAAATCACATCTTGGTTTAGAACAGCTCTGTTACTTTTGAAGTTTTCTGTGAAAATGGCGTTAGATGTATTGAATCCATGTGTTCTTCATGAAGAACTCTCAAATGTGGTCAAATAGCTGCAGAAAACTGAAGTGTTTTCCTTTGTATTGACTCTGCCCAAAGGTAGTATCAATTTAATAGCTGCTATGAGATACTGATGATTTCCAAGTATTAACAGATTTTTTGTTTGTGTTGTGAGACCGTGTTCAAATGATAATTTTAAAAGTAAAGGAAAACAAGCTTTTTTGTAAGGCAAAGTGATGTACAATGTTGTTGATTTTTCAGTCCTGTTGTTACACTTGTTTTCATTGCAAAATTTTTGTGATATGTAAGAAAAATTCCTGCTGAGACTTTAAATAAAGTCTCAGGAGCTCTTCTGAGCTAAAAGCCAGGAATACTAAGCTAATAGCATTTATTTTTATTCAGGATTAAACAGAAATACAGACAGAATAACTTCTCTGAAGTCAGCATGTGATTAAAAAAAAATCATTAAATCCTTTCTTTGGAACAGACTATCTGGTCTGCATCTCTTTGGTCTGTATTCTATCCCAATGGCCTGTCCATCCAGGAAGGAGAAGTAATGCATGCTCAGGGGGTAGTCCCTTCTGTACTTCTCTAGAGAGCCTGTAGGAGGACTGAGATAACTGACATTCATTCTTGCTGAGGTTAAACAGAAAAGTAGTTTCTAATCAGTTTTAATTAAGAAATTCATAGAGAAGTGATAGTGAGATCTTGCAGAAACAGTGGACTTTAGCCACTGGACTTCAACTACTATATATTGTAATGTATAATAAGACTGGCTAATTTTAAAATGGCTTCCAAGTTGTCACTTAAGCAACAATTCAGGCTTCCTTCTCTGAAGTGCTGCAGTGACAGCAGGTGCTGAATTTGCTGCAGCAAGGAAATCTGTTCTGAATTGCTATATTGGATTTGCTCTTGGTGTTGGTTGTGGGCGTAGGCTGTGTGCATTTACAATGCAAATAAGAAAGGACTTCTTTCACTTTGCTCTTAGTAGATGTAAACAGCTTTCACATTGGAAGACTAAAAAACCTAATAGTCTGTATGTAGTAGTCCAGTAGCATCTTACTTCTCATTATTTACTAAAGTATTTTATTCCTATATAAAATTAAACACATAGTTACATAATCTAAACTCACTGTCTACTTTTTATTGGAGGAACATTTGCGTGTTTCTGTTAATCTTTTTGGAACGTTCATGGGTCTGTTTTTTAAACAACATCTACCTCTTCAACTAGGAATCTCATTTAATTAATCTCTTGTGTTATTTCTTATTGATTATGTAATAGATGTTTATCTCTTAAAAAAAATTAATAACTATACAGTGCAATAATGGAGGGAAAATTCTAGATCTAATTGACTTGAAATGCACATTGTATCTCTCTGATCCCAGCAGAAGTGGGGAATTGTCTCTGGTTTTGAGAACTTTCAGTACCAATAGTGCAAGTGAGCTCTGCAACAATTTGACTAATTCCCGAATCAGTTTTGAGACAGAATAAGCAACATCATAGAAGTATGTCTTTTAGAGAGATTTATGTATTGGAAAAGTAGTGACTACACAGAAGAGGTAAGAATTGCATCATTTGCAGAGGTCATGAGGATGGAGCAGTGATTTTTATGAGAAGCTGACTTACAGGAAGGAACTCTGGCAGAATGGAAATAGGAGCATATTTGTAGCTAAATTTTCCCTTTAGATCTTCAAGATCCTCTCAGCTAAATATTGGGGTTGAAGAAGTGTGACTTTTATTTAAGATTCACCAAAAATAGGACTTGGGAGGAATTTGAATGTGAATGCGTGTGTGTGGGAGGGGGATGGCATATTGGACTGAGAAGACTTTTTCTTTGCAGAGTGGGTAGCATGGAGGAAGAGTGAAAAAGTAGCAGGCATTTCTGACTAAGCTGTTGTGACAGGATGCAAGGTCCAAGAAATAATTTAGGATGGTAACACTTTAAGACCTAGTCTGATACTGTAATATGGAGGAAAGTACTGTAAGAGATTTGAAGGAAGGACATGATTTGAAGAAAGAGTGATTCAACAGATGTTTATTAGTTACCAGAAGGCAATGCTATGAGTACTGAGATGAAGTTATAATGTTTAGAGTATGGATGAGTGCTAAAAGCAATTGGACAAAGAAAAGTGTTAGATATTGCATTTGCTAAACTGTCACCAACACAATGGACATGAACGGAAGTGCAAGGTTTTGTTGTGCTGCAAGAGTAAATAATGGGGGAAAAAAGAGGGTTTGCCAAAAGGAATGAAAAAGTACAGCAGGGGCTGATGTGATAGGAACAAAAGTCCATTTGTGCGTGCTAAGCTTTAGCTCGCTGTCACTCATTCAAGTTATGCACTAGCTGACAAACGAGAGAGCAGATGAACTAATAGGTGTGAAAGCATCAAAAATCTGCAAAGTAAAGCAGATGGGAAACTGTCAAATAAGAACACAATAGGTGAGAAACAGCAGACTTGCAAATTCTTATGACAGAGATATAGTAGAAGCCAGATCTCCAGTATTTTGCTGCCCAGCAGCCATTGTCACCTAACTGTTAATATCTCAGTTCAGGCTCTTCTTTCCTTGCCTTATGCTATTTGTGGTATTGTGAATCCCTCATTCTTGCTTTTTTTTTTTTTTTTAGGAAAGATGAATCTGTCTCATGTTGTACTAAGATAAATACTGTGCTTTAAATGCAGCTTAATTAGAATTATTTGAAGCTAAACTCCTATAGCAGATGAAACACTGGAGACCTGTAAAATTTGGTGTATTACAAAATCTGCAGGTAACTTCAGGCCTGGAGACTTCATAGGCTCATATTTCTCTATGGTAATGGGAAGTTCTACTCTGACTTAGTTTTTCGCAAGGTTAATGTCCTTTGCATATAGAGGTATATAGAAACCTTTGACCCACCGGAGTTGCACAGAGGTCCCATTTAGAGGTCTTGTTCTTCCTACAGCATTTGCACCACAACTGCAACATCCTGGCTTCTTGTGGTGCTTGTGACCAGGCACATAGGCATGTGTGCAGGCTGTCAGCAGCCCTGCTTCAGATATGCTGGTATTTAACTGCGGATGCTCATTTCTAAAGGGATCAGCTCAAGCTAGGGGCAAGAAAAATTAATTCAATTGATATCTGGACCTTCTCTTTCTGCACTTGAAGGACGCTATCAGAAGAGGGCTTTGTATTGGAAATGTTAGCCAAACAATTTACCTCAGTCTCAAACTTTCAGGCAGCTCAGAAGCACATCTGAAACCCTGAATAGAGCATGATATAAAAGTGCTATTTAACACAGTTCTTGCTTAAAACAAATATGTCTCTGACTTACCCAGAAGATGTAACTTTGATATCGATAAAAACTGAAGGTTTTCAGGAAGAAAAGTCATAGGTGAAGATGAAAGAAACTGAGGCAAGTCTTAATTCAGATAACTCATTTTTTCCTGTTTTTTTTTATACCTATTTATCTGTGTTTCATAATTCAGGTTTTACGTACTTTTTTTCCCTTTCTGTTTTGTTTTTAAAGATCTTCAAAGTTAAGAACAGCCTACCTTTCCAACTGTTTCCTTGAGTCAGGCGTTTCTGCCATTTAATTTGAATACAGAAAGTTGTATGTTTATCTCATTCCATTTCTTGACATAAAGCTGATGCAATTTTAAATATGATTTAAATGGAAAGGGACTGAAGGCAGTCAAACTTGGAAAACATCTATTTCCATTTTCTGGGGAAACAACATGCTTACTGAAAGCTTTTAGCAAACCTTAAGAGGTGCCTGTTATAAGATTATGTACTGTAATATTCTATTAAAGAAACATTTTAAAATAGTGTTAGGAAACCATTAAATCTTATCAGACTATTTCATTTCACTTTTGTGTATGTAAGTTTTTAAAGGCAACTCAGAGACTGAAAAGAAGTTTGCAAGGCAATGCAGAGATTTGCTGCTGCCCTGATAGTCCTGTACCGCAGGGATGCCTGAAATCGCATAAGGGCCAGGAAAGGCCTTCTGCTGTGTACTGCGTGAATGTGTGAATGATGGCTGTAACAATCCCCATGGCACAGACAATGCAGGGGTAACAGTGACTAATATGTGCTTTGTGCTTCATATTCCTCTGAAACCTGTGAAAATTTGACATCCTCAGTAACAGTTTTGTACACTTACTTCACTTATTCATACCCTGTGTTATATGTAAGAGTTATCAATGGAAAAAAGAAATCTAAAATATCTGCTCTACCTGAGTCTACAACAAGATGCTTTGTCAAATGGCTTCTGAGAGTGTGCTGTGGTACAGACACATCAGCTTTGAATTCAACAGAGATTACTGGCGTGCTTCAGAAAAGCCACTCCCCAGATGGTAAATTGAAGCAACTTCTGTCACTTAACAAGGTGGGATGGCTTTAAATGACTGACTTGAACTTTGAGAAAAAAAAAATTGGTTATTCAGTATGAATTAATATTTCATAATGACACAGTCTGCATTTCTGGGCAGAACCTGTGTTAGCTCCAAGGTGACCAACACAAAAAACAATTTTTGAAGTTTACTTGGGCTGTGATCAGGGCAAACTAAGTAGTTACAATATTTCTTGTGCATCTTTATTTTTTTTGGTACTTTAATTTTGTTCTTGTTCTCATGGTCTTGGTGGGCCACTTAGACTGTTAAACCAGGTTTTTTTCGGTGTGTGTGTTTTTTTCTCTCCAAACACATAAATCTTCATAGAGACCAGAAGTACCTATTGTAAATGTCTAGCATCACACAGAAGGGAGACTATCCTTTTGTCTGCTTGATGAAAGTTCTTCCTCTTATGCTTGATTTGAATTTATTTTTTTATGATTACTGCTTACCATAATCAATGGATTGTTTATATAATCACCACTGTGGATTATAGAGAGCAAACATTCTCCATTGGTGTTTAAGTGCTTGTGTGAAAAGCAAAGGTTTGGGATGTTAGCTACGTTTTCTACTTTTCGAATAATCTACTGTCATTGTGTTGTAAAAAGACAATGAGAAATCTGAGAAGAGTGTTAAGCCAATTGTAGAAGACAACATCTGGATGCTGTAGGGCAGCTAGGAACGGAAGCCATTACTTTTTATTACTTTAATGGTTTTTTTTTGAGACTTGACCCTACGTAGCCCTGGTATAAAAATATGTGGTTAAAAGTCAGAAGTTGTCAATCAGTTCTACTTAACACTGCTAGATAGCTGCTAATTAATGCCAAAACACTGTGTACATATATATGTTTTGTCCCTTCTTCAGCCACAGTCCAAATACTATAATCTTGGATTAGAGACTGAATGCTACTTTCAGGATGATACCTATAAGCGGCCCCAGTTTTCACTTTTTTTGCCCCAATATTTTGCATACAATTTTTATTCAACTGAATATTTATTATTTTATTCTGTAGAATAAAAGTTCTGTATGGCACCCCTGACAGTTGAAAGCAGGACCTGTACTTTTAGTGTAAGAGGTCCCAGCTTTTTCCTTATGCAGAAAATAGTTCCAAATAGTACTTAAATTTCCTTAGACCTCCATATTTTTTTCTAAAATACTAAATCGCTAATGTCTGGGCAGAAAATCAAGTACCTGGCAGTGGTAGATGCTTCATTTATCTACATTTATTAAAAAAATATATCCTGGAATGAAGGAAAAACTTGGAAAGACAGAATGTTTTCCTGTCTGAAACACCAGCTCTCTCAGGCATGGCAGAACAGCTGTTGTGTGACACTGCTGGGAGGTGCTGAGTGGGCTGTGGTGCTGTGCAGTGACCTATAAGAAGGGAAACATTGTGAATAAAAATAAACATAAATGTCAATGCTGAAGAACAGGATTAAGGTTTTTTTGCAGACCACATGGGAATGTTTTTATATATAATTTTGATATATACATCTACATAAAAATAGACTTGGACATGGTTATATGCAGAAGGGAATGTGAAGAGTTGTATGAAGAAGCATTAAGAATTGTACAAAGGAGATGTAACTATGTAGTATAAAGTGTTTAGTAAAGAAGTGTACCACTGACACCAGGACTTCGAGTTTTGCAAACATTTCTTTAACCTTTTATTGCAGAGCACTTGCAATTTATTGGGAGGGGAATTAAAAATATAGTGTTACCTACATATAACCCCACATCACTGCAGAAGCTTCTGAAAATTGAAGTATCTGTACAATGCTTTAAAGAAGGTGTCAAGAGGAAAAAAAAAGTCTTAAATGAGTTTACAAAGCCATACAAAATTGAGTGGTAATATTTCTTTATTTTTTTGTTTGGAAAGGTTATTTTGTGCTGGGAAAATGTGAGGCTTATGAGGCCACCAGAGCATTTAACTTTTACATTAGGCAGGAAAGAAAAGTGGCTCTCACACACAGGAATGATAGGAAATGAAAAGAAGTAGCAAATTAAATCAATAGGGATTGGATCTCAGTAATTTCTTCCACTCTTATTACCAGCTACAGTCATCTTGATAATTTTTAGTCACATAGGCATGCTAATTCCTCATCTATAAAAATGTACTGTTCTTAAAAGTACTCAGTTCCTTTCCAGTATAGTGTAAGGCTAGCTTTTATATATGACTGCACATATATGTAAAAAATCGGACACACAGAACACTTATTTTATATGGGTCTGAAAGCAAATTACTGGAGTGGCTCTTATTTTGGTGAAGGAGCCAATCCACCCTGAACAGAGCTTTTGAAACTTCACTGAAGTTCTTTTTTCTATGTTAATGTTGGTGTGATGTTATGGAAATAACATGTAACAAGAGGCTATATGTAACAAGTGGTAACGTGAAAAGTTGGTAAAACCTGAAACAAAACTCCACATATGTACATACAGATGTGTGTGTAGTAACTGTGTTAGAGTTCTCATGCATTGGTCCTCTATTACACTAGTGAGGAGTAGTGATGCCACACTCAAAAAGTAGTGGTCAATGTCTCAATGTCCAAGTGGAGAATGGTAACAAATGGTGTTCTCCAGGGGTCAGTACTGGGACCAGTGTTGTTTAACATCTTTGTTGGTGACATGGACAGTGGGATGGAGTGCACCCTCAGCAAGTTTGCTGATGACACCAAGTGGTGTGGTGTGGTGGACACGCTAGAGGGAAGGGATGCCATCCAGAGGGACCTTGACAGGCTGGAGAGGTGGGCCACTGCAAACCTCATGAAATTTAACAAGGCCAAGTGCAAGGCCCTGCATGTGGGTTGAGGCAATCCCAAGCACAAATACAGGCTGGACGGAGAATGGATAGAGAGAAGCCCTGAGGAAAAGGACTTGGGGGTATTGGTGGATGAGAAGCTCAACATGAGCCAACAATGTGTGCTTGCAGCTCAGAAAGCCAACTGTGTCCTGGGCTGCATCAAAATAAGCATTAGCAGCAGGTTGAAGGAGCTGATTCTCCCCCTCTACTCTGCTTTTGTGAGACCCCACCTGGAGTACTGTGTTCAGATGTGGGGCCCCCAACATAAAACAGACTCTCTCTGTTGGAAAGAGTCCAGAGGAGAGCAACAAAGATGGTCAGAGGGCTGAAGCACCTCCCCTATGAGGACAGGCTGAAAGAGTTGGGGTTGTTCAGCCTGGAGAAGAGAAGGCTCTGAGGAGAGCTAATAGCAGCCTTCCAGTACCTGAAGGGGGCCTACAGGAGAGATGGGGAAATGCTCTTTATCAGGGAGTGTAATGAGAGGACAGTGCGCACAGTTACAAGATGGAAGAGGGTAGATTTAGGCTAGATATAAGGAAGAAATTTTTTACTGTGAGGGTGGTGAGGCACTGGAACAGGTTGCCCAGAGAAGCTGTGGATGCCCTGTCTCTGGAGGTGTTCAAGGCTGGGTTGGATGAGGCTTTGAGCAACCTGGTCCAGTGAGAGGTTTACCTGCCCATGGCAGGGGGGTTGGAACTTGATGATCTTTAAGGTCCTTTCAAACCCAAACCATTCTATGATTCTATGATACTGCTGGCTATCTCCAAGCTCGCAGAGACAGGTATATAACAGCTTGGTTTGAGTGCAAAGAGAGATGCATGGTGCAAATTTACAGAGCTCTTTGCAATGTAATTGACAACTTTGTTTTTCAGTATATAGCAACTAAATAGTTTTGTCCTGTTAGTATTATCTTAATAATGAATAATCTATATTGTTCTTGTTTTGTACAGTAATGCTATCTTAAATTTCTTGTATGTGCATGACAAATTTTGTGCAGAAAACACCACCAGCTTAAAAAGTCAGAGCTTCTACTGAATCAGCTCTTAGATATGGTAGAATGGCTTGTCTATGACTAATCCTCTAGGTAGGGTTGAGACAGTAAGCCCAGAGATACTAGTGAAGTTGAGACTGGAAATTGGTGGCTGCAGAAAGAATCCACTCCTGAGGGATTTCTAGTGTTGGGAAGGGCTGGGTTTCCTTGTCCAGCCTAAATGTGAGAAAGGAAACCTGGAGCAGCAGCTGCAGGGGGACTGGAGAGTGGTCTCCCAAGTGAACTGAGGGCTAGTGCTGGAATTCTGCTTTGGCTGTGAATAGTGGGGACGTGGGATTATTGCTCAGGCATGGGCTGGGGTTGAGGGGAAAAACAAGTAAGAATTGGAGGCTGGCTGGAAAATGGTTTGTGATGGGTTAGGCAGAGAAAATTTATAGTGGATCTAGACACTGGGGTTTGTCTAAAAGCAAATGAGATGAGAGCTTTTACCCTGATTGACTAGCTCTCACATTAGCTCCCTTGCTTGCACACAGAACTACATTCCTGAGGTCTTGCCTTTTCTTCCCGGAAAGAGATCGCTGCTGGTTCAGGAAGGTTGGACAGAAGGCTGTTCCTGCTGTGCAGGTGCTCACAGTGAATGCAGTTACAGTCTCTGGCATTACTGACCAAGGTCCCTGGGCACCCTTGGTGTTTGCTTCCATGCATACTTAATCTCCAAGTTTTTCCCCAGCATGGATAGTTCCTTTGTCTCTCCTAGCTATCTTGTTTCCTAGACAAGCTTTTTTGGAAACTCTTCTTTTTTTTTCATCAGCTCTTTACAGAACTTCAGCTCCCTGTTTTTCCCTATCTAAACAGTTTACATGCAGAAGCACAATGCACACAGATTAGTTTCCAGTCTGTGGTTGTGTCTCATTTCTATGAACTGAAGAATTCAGGATTTGCTGCTTTTGTTTAGGTGTTATCAAAATATGCAATCAGCCTGTACTGATTGCAAATAGCAGGTTTCCACTTAAGAGTTTAGAATCTGTGTTTTGGATGTTCACCCCTACCTTCCATCTCCCCCTGCCCCCTGCCCCATTAACTGCCCCTGTGTTTGCATTCACCTCTTAAACTGCATGTTGCCTATGACAGGCAGCTAGAGTTCTTCCCTGGAGAAAATTGAGTCTTGTGATGGAGAGTGAGCTCAAAATTGCCTGCTCAGTTTTGACTTGAGACCAGGGCTCAAGGTCCAGTACTGTAGCCCGTAGCTGAAATGGAGACAGTATACAATTCACTTATTTTGAATGTGCAACTATCCACTGCTCTTTAGTCAAGGGAACAAGACTTGTGACAGGCCATTACTCACTCATGTTGTAGTTATCTTTCTGAACGGTAGGTGTAGGACTTGGCTTTAGTGCTGCTTTCAATGGTATTACGTTCACTCTGTTTTCTCAAGTGCCAAAACTGTTTTCTAGATTAAGCTATTTTCACATCTCCTTGAAGTTAAAAAGATATTTTTTCAGACAAATGTGTGATAAATTTCAAGGCAAGTGAGCTCGTTAATTATTAGCAGAATGTTTCTTCTTGTGGGGCATCAGCTGTACTGCAGGTGAATGTAAAAGTCTGGCTGGAGTTAGAGTTCAAGCAGAGCTGGTTACATTTTTGCTTTGAAGCCAGATTTAGTGGTAGAAAGCACCATAAATTTTTTTTTCTTAATATATCAGGTTTTACTTTTAAACAGCTTGAGGTTGATATTCAACAGCTCTGAATTTCCAGGTAATTAGCGTAACTCTTTCAGTAGGAAGGTTGTCCTTCCTGACAAAGATGTCACTGTCAGTGATATTTTCTCTTTGACTCACATCTGCTACAATGCTGTGTTTTTATTCTGACAGGTTAAATGGGTGGCTATCAGATTACAGCTCTGCTTACCACGGTGGTTTCAGATGTAATTCTAGGAGCAAGTAAAATTGCCAAAAATGATTGCCAAATTTCCATGGTGTCCTCACAGAGATCTCCAATTAGAATCAATTAATGTGAGGGTGGGTTTGGTGATGAGCAGCTGAAGAAAGGCACTTGGTCCATTGAACTGTTAGAAGATGATGATTTTAGTTAAAACCAGTTAAGAAGGAACCAAATTGTGAAAGGTTCTACATCCTCCAGAAGTTATTTCTGCTTCCAGGTCTTTGGGAAAGGGGGCATTAATAAATGCTGTGAAGTTATAATTAGTACTGTAGGTGTGGGTGGCAAAAACAACAAGAGTTTCTAAGGACCTCACAGTCTCGGAGGGTAAGATTAGGATGTTAAATTGATAGAAAGTATCAGTAGACTATACTAGAGAAGTTTAAAAATTCCATGTTACTGAAATAATTACTATTTCACTTTCATTACAATTGGCAAAGTCTATTTTAGTAATATGTTTTTTTCTTATTTTTATGTTTCATTTTAAAAATAACCCAAATCTCTATGCAAGGCTTTCAATTGCAAATAATTTTTCATGTATTTCTACTGAAAATAAGACTGTTATTTCCTAGAACACAGCTACACTTTTAACTGCTGTATTAGGCATGCTTCATTCTTTCTAATGCCAGTATCTGCCTGCCTAATTCAGGTGCCTGAATGAGAGGTGAGTATTGAATTTAACCTTCTAATCTTAATGTACTGGGTCATTAATCCCTCTGGGTCTTAGGGTGTAAACTGTACCCCGAGTTACTTTTGTCCATTTTGAGTGGATTTCTTTGGAAACAGGCATTAGTGTCTTCATTTCTCTTTGGGCGATACCCCCTGGTGTGACAACTTCTGGCTGCAGACATGCGGCAGTCCTCCCTTTCCCAGGTGTGATAAGTCTGTTGGCTGGTTGGGCCTTCTGCTGTTTCCTGCTGTGAATCTGACCAAAATCTGTGGTTTTGAAGCCACAGACCCAGGGTGTGTTACAAAATCACAGTCATGGAATGGTTGAGGTAAGAAGGACCTCTGGAGGTCATCTTGTCTAATGCCCCTGCTCAGGCAGGGCTACCTAGAGCCTGTTGCCCTGGATGGTGTCCAGGCAGCTTTTGAATATCTCCAAGATGTCTTTTTACCCCCCTGGCTAGCCAAACACCACACAGCCACTTGTTCACCCTCCCTGGTCCCAGGGATGGGGGGACATAATTAAAGGGGTAAAAAGAAAACAGATTCATGGGTTGAGATAAGAACATTTCAATAACTCTACTACAGTAGTATTTAAAATAATAATAATATAATGAACCTGTAATAGTTTAAGAACTTCTTTACATTAATGGAATTTAACTCGTAGTAATTTTGAAGTGCACATGCAAGAGTTCATATTAGGCATCCAATAAAGATACAGTGGATGAGGTAGTTACAGTGCCCACTTGTATGAGACATCTCTACTACACAAAGATTTTCTCTGAGCTGGAAAACAAGGATTAATTACCCTGAAGAAAACGGAAAATTTGTGGATTTTTAAAATACAGTGAAAAGGAAGTTATATTGATTTGCAATATTTCTGCAGCCCTCCTAAAGAGAGGTTTGCAGACTTCATGCAGTTTGTCTACCTACAGTTATCATTAATGACAACAAATAAACTCTACTCCTAATAATGACATCCTGGAAATACCATGGGCTCTTTAACAGCTCCCCTGGCAGAATAATAAATATAGATTTGAACAGTATTTTTTCCAGTAGTCTTAGTTGCTTAATACAATTATACACAAAACCAAGAAAAGGAACCGGAAGGATCTGGATCTTCCCTTGGGTTTCATTTTCATAACTGGGAAAACATAAGTGAAGCAAAACAGAACAGTGACATATGAACAGTTTTGCTTATATCATATATCTGATAGCAATAGCTGTCAGGTCAGATGTGATGTCCTCCAGCCTGAACCTCTAGAGAAAAAAAAAAAAAAAAGGTGGTGGTGAGGGAAGCTACAGAAGCTGCAACACTCAAGATAAAAAAAAGCCACTGATTTGCCTTACACAAGTCCTGCTTGTTCACAAGGGACTATCCTTCCTGAGTTGAACCAAAGCAATAGGTTAGTCCTCTCAAGCCTAGAAGAACTGGACTAAGAGGGATTTTGCATCTCAGCTGGTGGGCTCCTGAATGAAATCAAGAACATAGCTGTTCAAGACCCACCAGTGAGAACTGCCATGCCAGCAAGGCTGAAATAATTGCTGCCAGTAGCCTACTTTCCCAGCCGAGAGACAGAAAGCTGAGCAATACAAAACATAGCATGCACATAAAGGGAGACTAACCAAGCTGAAAATGAACCAGCAATGTGCCCTTCTGGCAGGCACCTGGGCTGCATTAGGAGTGTTGCCAGCAGGTCAAGGGAGATGATCCTGCCCCTCCACTCAGCACTGGTGAGGCCACACCCAGAGGGCTGTGTCCGATTCTGGGTTCCCCAATATGAGAGAGACGTGGACATACTGGAGAGATTGTTGCAAAATGTCATAAAAATGATGAAGGGACTGGAGGATCTCTCATATGAGGAAAGTCTAAGAGAGCTGCACTGTTTAAGCTAGAGAAGGCTCGGAAGGCCTTAATTAATGCATACTTGAAGGGAGGGTATGTAGAGGAGAGAGCCAGGCTCTTTTCAGTGGTGCCCTGTGACAGGACCAGAGGCAAAGGACACAAACTGAAACACAGAAGATTCCCACTGAACATCAGGAAACACTTTCTCACTGTGAGGGTGACTGGCACAGGTTGCCCAGAAAGATTATGGAGTCTCCATTCTTGTGCCCTGGTCTCAACAGGGACAGAGTTAATTCTCTTCACAGTAGCACTAGTGTGAGGCTATGTTTTGGATTTATGCTGAGGAGAAGGCTGATAATGTACTGATGTTTATAGTTGCTGCCAGGACAGTCAAGGATGTCTCAGCATCTCTGCTGTGCCAGTGTCTGCAGAGGCAGGAGAATCTGGGAGGGAGCACAGCCCCAAATACTAGCCTAGGATTTGACCTTAGGTAATGTGAGAAGTATTTTTAATGCATAAGAAATATTCAGTCTTTCATATAGATATTTTTGTATGTGTTTTGGAAATAGGTTAATAAATAAAAATAGTTGAGTACTTGCAATTCTAGTAGAATTAGACAAAGAATACACAGTTCTGGATTCCTTTTTTTCTGATTGTTAACCCTATGGCAATATCCTAATTACTCTCTAGATTGATATCAAGAATGCTCTGACACTGAATATTTTAAAATGTCCACTTTAATTCAGCTAAATGGAAAGTTTTCAAAGTCTTTGGGTAACAATGCATACAATGTAAACTGATGCTTGCTGAACCAGCATTAACACTTCCAGAAGTGCTTATGCTGTCCATGCCCTGAGCTGTCTAGAAACAAGTCTGGAAGTCAAAGGTGAGTCTACTATAACAGTGATCATCAGTTAAAAAGCACTATTTTTCATGATCAACACCTTAATAATATGGACACAGCTCCAACGTGCAAAATGCATCCAGCCACTTGGAAGTGAAAGCCCACACAGGTACCCACCTTCCTGATGTCTGTCAGCTTTGCCCTCCTGTGGTGAATGTTCAGAGGTGTAATTTTGTTTTTTTTGATCATGGGGAGGCTTATGTGGCACCAGGCCTGCTAGCAAAAGATGGAGTTCACCTGTCTTATAGGGGGGGAAGGGTTCTCGCTTGTAAGCTGGCAGGGCTCATTGAGAGGGCTTTAAACTAGGTTTGAATGGGGGAGGAGAAATTACCAGGCCTGTTACAAACAAACCAAGGGGTGGTACACTGAGGGTAGGAGTGGATTCAACAGTTCAGCTCAAGTGCACTCACAGCAGTGCATGCAGTATGAGCAACAAACAAGAGGTATTCAATGACAGAAAAGCCAGCAACAAATGCCCAGAGCCTGGAAAAGGTTCACAGGCTGGCCTGAGGGTGGCTGGAGGGCAGCACACAGGAGATTCAGCCTCCTTGGAAGCCCAACTTAAGTGCTTCTATACAAATGCACGTAGTATGGGGAACAAACAAGAGGAGCTGGAGATGTGTGCACGCCTGCGGGGTTATGATCTTATGGGCATTATGGAGACATGGTGGGATGGATCCTATGACTGGAGTGTTGGAATGCAGGGATACAGGCTCTTTAGGAAGGACAGGCAGGGGAGGCGAGGAGGGGGTGTTGCCCTCTATGTCAAAGACCAGCTGGAGTGCGTGGAGCTCCATCTGGGGGCAGATGAGGAGCCAACAGAGAGCCTGTGGGTCAGGATCAAAGGGAGGGCAGGGACAGGGGACATTGTAGTGGGGGTCTGTTACAGGCCACCTGACCAGGGAGAGCAAGTGGATGAGGCCCTCTATAGACAGATAGGAGCAGCCTCACGCTCACAAGCCCTGGTCCTCATGGGGGATTTCAACCACCCTGATACCTGTTGGAAGAACAACACAGCCCAGCACAGGCAGGCCAGGAAGTTCCTGGAATGTGTCGACGACAACTTCCTTCTCCAAGTGATAGAGGAGCCAACCAGGAGAGGTACTATGCTGGACCTTGTTCTCACCAACAAGGAAGGGCTGGTGGGGAATGTAAAGCTCAAGGGCAGCCTGGGATGCAGCGACCATGAGATGGTGGAGTTCAAGATCCTCAGGGCAGTGAGGAGGGCGCACAGCAAACTCACTACCCTGGACTTCAGGAGAGTGGACTTTGGCCTCTTCAGGGACCTGCTTGG
>WKFP01015249.1:241603-282744 GCA_011057875.1 Pterocles orientalis | reverse complement strand
CTTTCTTTCCTACTTTGCATTTCAACTGAGTTTACTGGAAAGGGGTTGTGTTGTCACTTCTTTCCTGGAAGTTACTTTCAGATATTTAAAAAAACAAACAAAAAGACCATCCCTGCAACACAGATTACAATTCAATCAGTGGTGTTAATGAGATTGCTTAACTCAAGTACCCTTATCTTTGGTCTCTGATTTCTTTACAACCAAGTCAAACACCCTTTCTGTCTTGAGGATGAGTTCGTTCACACAATCCCATTACTGTCCCATTTCTTTTATTCCTAAACTGCAAGAAGGATCCTTGAGAAGGGAGATTTCTGGGCCTTGGCTGCTGTAGTTTTTTTCCAGCACCACAGCATGAGAGCAGCTCTCCTCCATTTCTTTTAACACGAATCATAATCGAATTTACCACACTCAGAAGTGATTACTTAGCTGGGATTTTTTAAACCTTTTCCTGCTCTAAGGCTGGTATTCGCCCCCTCCCCCCCACCGCTTCCAGGATTTCCAGGGAATCTTTCTAGGTATAGAACAAGACGGAAAGACTGTCCTCCTAAATTGAACAAAGTAGTTGTATTTGATCCACTATGGTGTATTCTCCTGTCCACAATATATGTACAACATCCGTGAGACTATTTGTTTCTTTATCATGTTATGCCTGAGTTGGCATATACTTCTGGAAACAGCAGAGGTGGATGGCCTAAAGTTCTGCTTCAGGATATCTGAACAGTGCCTGTTTCAGTGTGTGTATAAAGTTGTGTGAGCAATGATGAAAGATGATCTCCTGCCACCACCTTCTTTTCTGCTTCATGCAGAAAGTGAAATATAATGGAAGGGATTCTTTTTGTGGCTTGCTAATATTTGTCTTTCCCTAATTGTGAAGGTATTAAGGCTCTGTTTCACTCTTTTCCCTTGCTCTTTCTGGAAACAAAAGGAGAAAGTAAAAGGAGGACTCGGCTCATTCTTTGAATGAGAGAAGGAAAGGGGAAATCTTGTATTACTTCTCTCTCAGTGAGAAATAGTTTATGTTTTCTTCCAAGTACACCTCTTGTTTGTCAACTAGTATTTTGTTGTTATGGTACAAGGTTTGTTGGTTTTGAGCTTCTTCTCAATGGTCTTGTGTGATTTTAATTATGGTGCTTTTGTTATTTTCAGGTTTTAACTCTTTATGTTTAGCACGGTGTTCATTAAAATATTTTTTTTTAAAAAGGGACTTTCCTTTCCAAAAATCTTATTTTTTCCATAGTTCAAGGCTGTTGCAATCATTATTGAGATTAAACTTGTCTCTTAAGGCTTAATCTTGATGCATCTGTGGAGATTCACTTGCCTCACACTAATCTTTGTTTCTATTTAACTGTAAAACAGAACTATCACAGAATCACAGAATGCTAGGGATTGGAAGGGACCTTGAAAGATCATCTAGTCCAAACCCCCTGCCGGAGCAGGAACACCTAGATCAGATCGCACAGGAACTCATCCAGGTGGGCTTTGAATGTCTCCAGAGAAGGAGACTCTACAACCTCTCTGGGCAGCCTGTTCCAGTTCTCTGTCACCCTCACTGTAAAGAAGTTTTTTCTCCTATTCAAGTGGAACCTCCTATGTTCCAGCTTGAACCCATTGCCCCTTGTCCTATCACTGGATGTCATAGAGAAGAGCCTGGCTCCATCCTCTTGACACTCACCCTTCACATATTTATAAACATTAATAAGGTCACCCCTCAGTCTCCTCTTTTCCAAGCTAAAGAGACCCAGCTCTCTCAGCCTTTCCTCATAAGGGAGATGCTCCATTCCCTTCATCATCTTCGTGGCTCTGCGCTGGACTCTTTCCAGCAGTTCCCTGTGCCTCTTGAACTGAGGGGCCCAGAACTGGACACAATATTCCAGATGAGGTCTCACCAGGGCAGAGTAGAGGGGGAGGAGAACCTCTCTTGACCTACTGACCACCCCCCTTCTGATACACCCCAGGATGCCATTGGCCTTCTTGGCCACGAGGGCACAGTGCTGGCTCATGGTCATCCTGCTGTCCACCAGGACCCCCAGGTCCCTCTCCCCTACACTACTCTCCAACAGCTCAGTACCCAACTTATACTGCAACCTGGTGTTGTTCTTGCCCAGATGCAAGACTCTACACTTGCTCTTGTTAAATTGCATTAAATTTCCCCCTGCCTTCATTAAATTTTTCCAGCCTGTCTAGGTCTCGCTGGATGGAAGCACAGCCTTCTGGCATGTCAGTCACCCCTCCCAGTTTCGTATCATCAGCAAACTTGCTGAGGGTGCACTCTATTCCCTCATCCAAGTCGTTGATGAATATATTGAATAGCACTGGTCCCAATACCAAACCCTGGGGGACTCCACTAGATACAGGCCTCCAACTAGACTCCCTCCCATTCACCACAACTCTCTGGCTTCTTTTTTCCAGCCAGTTCACAATCCATCTCACTACCCGATCATCCAGATCACACTTCCTCAGTTTAGCCGCAAGGGTACTGTGGGAGATGGTGTCAAATGCTTTTCTGGAATCGAGATAGACCACATCTACTGCTTTGCCATCATCTATCCACCTGGTAATATCCTCATAAAAGGCTATCAGGTTGGTCAAGCATGACTTCCCCTTGGTGAAGCCATGCTGACTGCCTCTAATGACCTTCTTATCCCTGATATGCCTAGAGAGAGCATCGAGAGTAAGTTGTTCCATCACCTTTCCAGGGATGGAGGTGAGTCTGAACTGTCTATAGTTACCCGGGTCCTCCTTCTTACCCTTTTTGAAGACTGGTGTGACATTCGCTTTCCTCCAGTCCTCAGGCACGTCCCTTGTTTCCCACGACTTGCCAAAGATGATGGAGAGTGGTCTAGCAATGACTTCCGCCATCTCCCTCAGCACCCGTGGGTGCATCCCATCAGGACCCATGGATTTATGGGTGTCCAGATTACTTAACCGCTCCTTAACCCAGTCTTCATCTACCAGAGCAAACTCCTCCTTTGTCCTGACTTCCTCTGGGGCTTCAGGGGTACGGGACTCTTCAGGAAAGCCTCCAGCAGTATAGACAGAGACAAAGAAGGCATTCAGTAACTCTGCCTTCTCTGCATCTTCTGTCATCAGAGCACCCACCTCGTTCATCAGTGGGCCTACATTGCCTCTGGTGTTGGCCTTGTCTGCAACGTATTTGAAGAAGCCCTTTCTATTATCCTTGACCCCTCTAGCAAGGTTTAATTCTAAGGAGGCCTTAGCTTTTCTAGTTGCCTCCCTACACTCTCTGACAACATTCTTATATTCCTCCCAAGTGGCCAGCCCCTCCTTCCATGATCTATAGACCCTCCTTTTACACTTGAGTTTGCCCAGCAGATCCCTGTTTAACCATGCAGGCCTCCTGGCACCCTTCCTTGACTTCTTACCTGTTGGGATGCACCGATCTTGAGCCTGGAAGAAGCACTCTTTGAACGCTAACCAACTATCTTGGGCCTCTTTACCTTCAAGTACCCTGTCCCTCGGGATTTCCCCTAGCAATTGCTTGAAAAGGCTGAAGTTGGCCCTACTGAAGTCCAGCGTTGCTATTCTGCTCAGGATTCTATTACGGCCACATGAGATCCTGAACTCCACCACCTCATGGTCACTGCAACCAAGGCTGCCCTCAACCTTTACCTCTTCAACCAGACCCTCCTTATTCTTGAGAATAAGGTCCAGCAGCGCTCCTCTCCTAGTCGGCTCGTCCACCATTTGCATCAGGAAGTTATCATCAATGCACTGGAGAAACCTCCTGGACTGCGGATGGCTGGCTGAGTAGGCCTTCCAGCAAATATCAGGGTAGTTAAAATCCCCCACGATAACCAGGGCCTGTGACTGCGAGGCTGCTACCAGCTGCCTGTAGAAGGCCTCGTCGACTTCCTCGTCCTGATCCGGTGGCCTGTAATAGACACCCACGACAGTATCACCCATGCCAGCCTGTCCCTTAATTCTCACCCACAAACTCTCGACTTACTCGTCACCCACTCCTGGAAAATACTCAATACATTGAAGTTGTTCTTTCACATAAAGAGCAACTTCGCCCCATCACCTTGCTGGCCTGTCTTTCCTGAGAAGGGTATAGCCACCCATGACTACATTCCAGTCATGTGAGCTGTCCCACCATGTCTCTGTAATTGCCACCAGGTCATAATCTCCTGACTGAACACGGATTTCTAACTCCTCCTGCTTATTCCCCATGCTGCACGCATTTGTGTAGAGGCATTTCAGGGAGTGAGCTGAGCAGGCTGGTTTCACCCTAGGAGGGTGGGAGGACCCCCGGTCCTTATCAACACTAGAGTGATACCCCACTGTTGCAAGCCCTGTTACAGCCCCATCCCCCTTCGAATCTAGTTTAAAGCTCTCTCAATGAGCCCTGCTAGATCCTGCAGGATCTATGTTTAAAAACAATTTTAGTTAAATATAATTTTTCCTTCTTTTAAACACAATTTTCATTCTTTTAAATACCATTTACCTTCTTTTAATTAGAGACTGCAGGCATCTGAGTTTGGCTTTTGTTATACTGCCAGCTGTAGGAGCACAAACAGCCTTGGGCTCTGTGATGAATGTTTTACTGTAGTCTATAGAGAAGGAGAAGAAAAAACCCACCTCAAAACAGCCCCTACTGAACTGTGCACTCTTGAACATGACAAATACAAATGTCAACATGGCTACCTAAAAGTACATAAAATGAGGCTGATTATTTTCTGTTTCATTAATAGTTTCAATGTAAACAGTTAGTGTTTGTATTTTACTCCAGAACAGACAATGCGTGTATATGCAAAGCCCAAGTGCAAATGAGCTCCAGGTATATGTAATCTCCTCTGGCATTTGGAATTATTTGACAAGTTAACAGGAAGCAGTTCTAGTTAAACTTAGTTTTTCATCTTAGAGTTGCAGCTAAGGTTGCTCAGGTTCTGAAGTGTCTTTCATCAAAGCATTCAGGCAAAGCATCCGTTCTATAATAATGAGTAACATCTTCCTGAAGAGATCTGACAGTTGCTGAAAGAACTGAGTTGCAGTTGCTCTGTAATATTTCAAGACCACTTTTAGAACAAACTTCCACAGAGCTTGGGGTTCCTCTCAGTTACATCAAAGGTTCAGCTCGAGTCAACAGAATTGCAACAGTGCTGCAAAATGAACGAGAGCTGGGCTTTGTGCTCGTAAATCCGTATTCAGGATTTTTAGGGTTATGCTTGAATTGTGTGGAGCAAATAATTTCTACTGTAAACACACTTTGGAAGATGATGGCACTGACTTAATCAACTTAATAGCAGAGATATTCTGACATTCAATCTGAAAGAAGTTGAGGATGATCAACCTTTTGCTAGACTGATTATCTTAATAGTTACGTTTTTAGATATTGAATAGTTTTGATTGGCTTGCAATATTTCCAAACAGTGACATTAATCTGATGTAACTACCAGTTTTCATTCTTTACAGTTTGTTAGTCTCATCAGATTAATGTAGCAAGGAAAAGGTAGAAAACAATTTTTTTCCTGAGTATTTGTATGATTTTGAACACTAGTGTCAGGGAATTTACTGGATCTGAATAATGTAGGAGTTTCCCCTGAACATATCCTAGGATATACTGACTCTAGATAAATTTTGGTCTTTAACTTTTCATAAAATAATAGACAAGAAAGATTACTGAAGGCCGGAATACAAAAGCAATAGAAATCAAACAACCTAAAATCAAGATAGTGCAAAGATTTCACTCTTTTTAAAATAAGCAAGTAAAGTAGCTGTGGTCAGGTTTTCTCTGTGAAGGTTCTCCTTGCGTTTGTCTGTTTTATGTGAGCAGCTTTTAAAGAATGACATCTTTCATCTCTGTTTGAATGGAAACAGAGATGATGGGTAGTGTGTTACACTAGGAAAGGAAGAGAATAATTATAACTGATTAGAGGAAGGCTGAAGGGATTCTACACATCCAATTAATCTTCACATGATCATCTGACATTAGGAGTAGACCTCCTTTGTCAAGAAGAGTATCAGTCCACCTGATCACAATGAAAGAATGCGAAGCAAGTGCTGAAAGAGCCGCCTGGAAATATATTTTGTTCAAGGTGGGTGAAACTGCAGATGGTGAAAATATACCTTCATAGCCAGGAATGCTGAAGACAAACATCTGTTGTTTAGTTTTGTCTTAGTTTTCCTCAGAACATCCAACCAATTGGTATTCATCAAATGAGCCCTGAATAAAACAGGTTGTTGCATGTTGCATTCTTAACCACTTTATTTTTACAATGGCTGTTGTCGTGATTCATGAAACCACGGGTACAGTTTCCTAAACACCTGGTGGGCTGAGGCAGGGAACTGGGAGGGTTTCACTCATCACTTAGGGTCATGGGCAAGAGACCGACACGACTCGTGAACAACAATAAAACAACTGAATTTATTAACTATTTACAACAAGAAGCAGGATATTGAAAAAGAGAAACTGCATCTTACACAAAAGCACTTCTCCTCCACCCCTCCCTTCATCCCAAGGCCCAAAGGCTTTGTTCTGTACCTCTCCCCCACCCCCAGCGGTACATGGCGTGGGGGGAAGGGGGGTGGAAAATGGAGAATGCAGTCAATTTAAAGGGTCTGCATGTCCTGGTGACCATGTTCCAACGGGGCTTCAGTCCCCCGCCGACTCCCTCACTCCTGTGAGGCTTATAGCTTCGATCCAAGGCTGTTTTCTTCACTCGCAGGGGAGAATGGCGGGGCTTTCGCTGACTGGAAGTGCTGTGCAGTTCCATTATCTCTCAAATCCTGCTCCTCTTCTCCGCCATCGGAGGCCTTCGTCAGCTCCCGGGAAGAAGGGCTCCCGGATGAGCCGTGGCGGGGGCTGGGCTATAACATCTTGTTTGCAGAAGCCCAGCAGGCGGTGGGGGTGAAATGCCTGGCTCCCGGAGCCACACCGCTGCTCCCGCAGCCTGCCGTGTGGCGCTTCCCCGACCTGATGGAAGAAGGAGGAGGGAGGGGTGGTCCTTCCTCAATATGTTATTCGCAGAGGCGCGACTGGCTGGGCCTGGCTTGGGGCAGGTCCGTCCTGAGCGGGACCCTGCCTTCTAAGCAGTTTTTTACAAAAAACTCCCTTCCCCCACCCGTTACCAAATGTTATGGGGTGGGGGGCGGGCTGGGGTAGCTCATTGAGAGTCATTTAAAGAAACGGAGCGAACACCTTAACCCCTTCCTCGCCGCCAGACAACCCATAACAGCTGTTCAACACTCAAAACACAGATGTACTCAACTCTCCTACAGCTGCAAAATTTCAAAATATTTGAGAAAGAGTGCAATACCTTAAGTTGCCTGGTGGAGTTATTCTTCTGGACATTGAGTATAACACGTTTAAAACAAATCTCTGAAAGACTTCTGTTTTGAGGTTTCATGGCTTATAATTTTTGTTTGACTAGCCCTGGAAGTATAATGTGGGAACTCTGAGAACTGTTGTGCTTTTAATCATACTGAAGGTATGCAGTGGAGTGAGAGGTATGTTTTATGTGTATTCATATGACCTGTTTCTGCGTTGCAGCCTCTTTATTAGCCAAGTCCATTAAATACTCTTTTCCCAATGACAATAAGCAGATTTTCCTATAAACCTGTGTAACCTATTTTACTTCATAGCTCAGAGTGCAATGCTGAGATCTCATGAGGAGAGATGTGCCACTTTCTCGCTATTTTGGGAGGCAGTAACTGGAACATTTACCAGTTTGTAACACAAACATGCTGACATTTATGCTGCTTCTTAAAATTACTCAGTCACATTAACAGTGTGGGTGGCCTACTTTGATGGGCTTTTACATTTGGTCTTACTATGCCTTCTTCCATTCTACCATTTTGCTCTACTCATCTGATATGCTTAATTTTCTCTCTCTTTGGATATGAATTTATATTGTATTGTCTGTTGTACGTCTCTGATCATGTAAGGAATCAAGCAAAAAGCAGAAAGACCATGTGGCTGAAAAGCCTGCATTAATAAGTCCCAAAGGATTACTAAGATTTATGACTACTATTAGCACTAGAATAAGTATTAAATATTGAGCAGTCAAGTAAATGAGAACTCTGTGACTTAACTAGGGTTACTCATTGTTTAACTATAGTCTCAACCTACTTTTCCTGAAGATAAAATACAAATTTTCTAAACTTTCACAGTGGCTTTTTGTGCCTTTGCACATGTGTAAACAGAGGTTTTTCAGATGCATGGCACTGAGTATAACAAAAGCATTGACAGTTTTGAGTGCTCTTCTCGTAATGTGCTGATACGTTATACTTCAGAGTACAGACCATTTAAAATAGAACACCACAAGAGGCTTACTTGTCCAGCTTGCTGGAGCATCAGAATTATTTCGAGTTATTGATAGAGAGATGATTCAAGTACAAGTATTATAAATCCAAGTGAACTTATAAGTGCAACTGAGTATATAAGAGACTACTGATAAAGTATATAAGGATCTTGTTAGTCCTTTATTAGTCAGTGGTGTTTTTCTGATTGTTCAGAGTTGGGCACATCATGATGTTGACCTAGTCAGAATACTGGTTGGTGTTTCTATATCGTAATAGAACTTTTTGCTGTTTGAACATAATTCATGGGCCAGAGCCAAGAACAGTGAGTCAGAACGTAAAAAATGATTGTCATTTAACCTGTTAAAAGGTACTTCCCTAGCTTAATCATATTATTTTAAGAAACTTTCTGAATATTGGTTTTTACCTTCACAATATTGATGCAAATCAACACTTTCAGGAGAGCTGGATTCTAGATAGACGGTTATTCCTGTTCCCAATTTTTGAAAGTTCATAAAGCTTTGTTAAAGCTGCCTATACCCTGGGTGTGTAGTGTAGCCAGCTTAGATTTACGTATTTGACCTGGAGGCAAGGGGATTAATCAGTGGGGATGAATCCATAGCTTCCTATTGGTTGCTTAGGTTAGATGCTAGACTCCAGGCACCTAACTTTTAGATGATTAAACTTGGTTGAGGAGTGTTCTGTAATTAGTGGTTTTCATTTATTTCTTACGAACAACACTACAGCAACTGTGGGGAATAATTTCTGGAAACTGAGTTGCTGGTAACAATTTTATGCTGTTAATTAAGAAACATATGCTTGCTTTTGCACACTATCCTGTTAGTCTTTCTTACTATAAGATGGCCCTTGTCTATCAGATTTTCAGAAATTCTGAAAGGGAGGAGAGAAAAATTACTAGAAGTAAAATATGATGAAATTTTAATATGCTTTTTTGCAATCTAGAACCTGAACATGTTTTGGGCAATCACATCAGATAGTAGTATAACTGCTGTTTTTCTCCAACTTCACACTTTGAATGTATCTGTCTTGCTCTTCTTGTGGGAGCTCAGTGTGCAACAGTTCTCTTTTTTTTTTTTATGGGAAAAATAATGCTTTAATTGACATTTTTGAAGCATGGGAAAAACCTTTATATTCAATTATGGCTATTGAATAGAAGATTTTGAGATAAGTCTATTCTCTTCAACTCAGAAGCTCCATCCTTTTTTAGCTGTGAAAAATCATGGGCAAGTGAATCAGACTTTGTTTCTTTTAGCACTGACACACACAGAAGTTAATATCTTCAACAAGCTAGCACTAAGCTAAAACACATATGTATCTTTTCAAAGATATAGTATAAAGATAATGAGCTGTATTAGTCTTGGTATTGTAATTCATAGCATGGTTTCTGTTTTCCTCCACAGCAATCACTTGTGCATCACATAGCAGTCAGCAGACAACCTCTGTACTGACAGTCTTGTCCAAAATATTCTTATTATACTGCTGAGTTGGGATAACAGCCTCCTTGAAAATGTTGCTTGGCTTTTTTGTTGTTGTTGTTCATGTTGCTTCTTTCAAACACATGCCCAGGAAATACTGAAAGTTTCTGAAAGAGACTAGTATCTTCATAAATCTGAGGCTACTTCAAAAAACTGATACCAAGTCATTATTCTTCCAAGCAGAAGCATCTTCAGGGGAATGCATACTGAATGGATGTAAGAGACAAAATAAGTCAAGGAGAGGAATTAATAGGTAAGTGGAATACTACTTGAGTGTACTGGTGACAGGGGAGTGGGGGAAGCGGGGAAATGAAGAGATGATCTAGTTATGCTCAAATGCAGCAGGACTAAAACAGAAATGCAACATGTTACTGCTTGTTGCCAGACTTTTAAATAGGTTGGATGCCCTCCAATAATTTAAATGAATCTTTGGCATGACTCATGACCAGGCTGAGCTTTGCCAGTTTCACTGCAGGGAGTTCCTCCAGTGTGAAGGTGACACTTTGTGGCCTGTATATATATATATATATTTTTTTTTTAATGTTGTGTGTTTTCTTGCCAACTAATAATTTTAATAGATGTTAGTGCTTTAATATCAGTTCTTATGCTTTATGTAAGATTATAGCAATCAACAAAATGCTTGTGGGATAAAATGGAAAAGTACTGAATTGGTAAATTTTTCTATTATTGTTATTAAATCGTAGTGCAGTATACAGAGGAAAAAGTGAAATGCGAGCTTCTACTATTCAGAAGAAAATTCCCCAATTACAATTACTCCAGTTTTTGCTGTTATTTATTCCTTTTGTGCACATTTTTGCCTTAATTAGGGATAAGAATTTTGAGGCAAGAATTATATTTCCATTTTTATTCTATTGCAAATTATATCTCTATCTAGAATGCCATGTTTCGTAATTCCTTAAAAACAAATAGATGACTGGGCTTGGACCGACTGATAAAAACTTTGAATGACTCTATTTAGTTTGAAATGTGTCTGTCTTTCAAAAAAATGTTCTAAAAATAAAATTATTTGAAAAAGAAAAAAAAAGAACAACACCAAAACTCAACAACCCAAACCCTAAATAGTTTCTTGAACGTTCTCCTTTTTCTGTATGCTGAGTGTGTACTGGTTATCAGGGTTTTGTCTGATGATATAGTGCGTAGCCAGAAACACAATTCCATATCTTAAGTATTACCTAGCTTGCAAAGTGAGTGCACAGTTCCAATGGCATCATCTGTTAGTCCTGAAGTCTGTAGGCTCATCTTTAATGGGGTCAGCGTGGGTCCAAGCCCAGAGCGCCGAGCAGGGAGTTCAGGATGGGTGGCTCTCTGAGGTGCTGGGACTCTCTGCAAGGCTGAAAAGCCCAAAGAGCATCACCGTTTTGTTAGTGGGGGCTACAATACCTTCAAGCAGTTTGGACAACAGGTAATTTCCCAAACAGCACAAAGATATATCCAGAGTGAGTTAACCTATGTTTCTGAAGCTACGTCTATACCCTTCTTTTGTAGACAGACATAAATTCACAGCTGTCCATATTTGGGCGTGTGAACTCAAGTAATTTCTTTTTATAAGGAATATTGTAGCTACGTTACAGTAATATTTTGGCTGAGACAATCAACACTTTTGACAGGGAGATTATTCAGTCAAGCAAAATATCACAACCATATGTTTATGCAACTTTTATCCTGGAAGTGGTTGCCAATGACAACGTGCTTTGCAGCCAAGATGAGTGTGGATGTATCTGCAAAAGGCTGTATAGGCAACTTAAGACTTAAAAATGGGCCCTTTCTTGATCTGTGGTTACCACAGCTGATTCATCTCCATTAACCATACATCAATATGCTTGGCTGTCAGGTTTCCATTCTGTACATTCAAGTAAGTTTGAATTGCTTGATGTTACATCATCACAACATGTTCTGTGTAGAGTTATGCTATGTTGTCATTCAGAAACTTATGGTAGACCTGAATTTTGTGAGCTTCCTAACTTTAATCCTATAAATTGGAACCATTATTTTAAAAATTTGTAATTTTTCTATCGCTACATGTTAATTTCTAGTTGAAGTTTAGAGTCTCCAGAAACAATTCTGATCACTTACATATTTGCATAAATGTATATGTATACATTTATTTCAGCAGTTTTGGTTACCTTAACTGGATTTTTTTTTTTATTTGGGAATTTTTTTAAACATCAATTTTGCATAAAAGTAAATTGATTAGTACCTCATCATGTTTGGTAATAGATCTTTGGTTCAGGAATCTGCTTAAATTTATAAATCTAGGATTTAATAACACAAAAGTCTTACCTGAAATTTCATGGAGCTTTTGGGTTAAGAAGAGGTTTTAGTGTCGGATGCATTTTCTTTACACCATGAAGTTCTTAAAACATCTGTTCTTTTCCAAGCATACTGTCATATTTTGTTAAAAGTTCATGCTTTTATGTTGATTACGTTCACTGAACTTTTGATAATGATTTTAAAAATCTAAATAACAAATGCATAATAACTGTCTTTAAGATAAATCTAATGAGGGCCAAAAGCTACTAAACATATCTGGATGATTATCATTTGACTCGCTGCACTAACTAAACTCCATTCATCTCGGACAGCTGCAGGAAGCAAAGTACAAGGGGCTACATAAGAGGTTCTTTTGAATTAAGCCAACATTCTAATCATAGAAGATTGCCCAAAGTAAGCTTGCCAAAAAGCGGGAAAATCAACCAGACCCTTCTAGCATCCATGGTCTTAACATAGCAAGATGTTGATACTAGATGATTTCAGATCTGATGACTAACTATATTCTTTTGTAGTAAATTTATAAATTTTAAGAAAAGCATGATAAGCTAGTTTTTAATTAGTAGATCAAGTCAAGAGTTGCAAATTAGTTTTAAAAAAACAAAACAGCAACACCCCCAAAACAACAGGCAATCTTTGGCTTTTGACAGAATTCATGTAATGCTGTATTTCTCCATGTTACTATTCTTTGGGATGGTTGTTTGGGTATTTCACACAGCTAATATTGCCTTTATTTTAGCCAGTTTCTGGGTATTTGGTGCTTAGGAAAACAGTCAAAGTGATACTATATAATAGGTGTTGCTATGCTTAGATCACACGTGCATATAGGCTTGATCTTACTCTGAAACTGGACTTGGAACAATAAACGTTTCTGTACTGGCAATTTTTAATACATTTTTGTAATTAAAAAATTGATCTCTACAATTAAAATCTCAGGTTTGTTTCCTGGGGTGGCTGACTATTTCACGTTTCACAGTACATTTTGTATTCATTATATACCATATTTTGTAACTGCTCTTAGAATAGAAAACATAGAGTCATATAAGGGAGACCACTAGGATATCAGAGATTAGAACAAGCTGAAATCGGATCTTTATTATACTGATATGATTAAATCTTGTCTCTTTCTATCAAGCTCTTTACATTTAACCGTACATTTAGGTTTCATATGATCTCTTTACAGGGTCTTTCTAAATTTTCTTTGGGACCTAATTTAGAAACATACACAAGTCTCTTACTGTTACTCTGTTAACCCAGTACATATTCTATTACTGAAAACACAACAAGTATACCATGAATCATACTTGATCCTTAATTCTTTTTGCTGGGATGTGTGTTTCTTCACATTGACTAAACCAGCAAAATCTCTCAGTGACCACCCAGGTATTTATCAAGCCATCTTGAGAGGATAACTTGCTCTTTGGAAAGAGCTATGTATTGCTTGGTGGAAGGAAGCCAAACTGTTACTCTGATTAACTATTCCCTTTAGCTGCTGAAAGAAGATAGTTGATTCTTGTTTTAAAAGCTGGGAGTTGTTGTCTTATCCTAAGGCATTTTGATATGTCACAGTAATATTGAACAGACGGAAAGGGTAAATTATAGAGAAATAAAGTACTGAGACTAAATTCCTGATTAATATGTCCATAATTAAACTCCCACTGTCTTCCTGTGGGGTTAAAATTTCCAATATGCTATTAAAAATATAGTTACTCATAAAAATATTTGGTATATCTATGAATATTTTCAATCAGGCTTTACACTAAGCATCTGTTTCTGAGACAAGCTGCTCAGAAGTTACTTAATATTGCTAAAGAAAGAAAGCAAAATCCCTTTTTATATGGAAAAGTGTATTGAAAACAATTTAAAACCTTTGTTTCCTCATAGAAAACCTGCTTTTTTATGTAATAGTCTATGTACTTGAGTTTTCGTAATACAGTATGTCTGTCTGCTATAATGATGGACATAATTACAGATAACACATATAAGATCCATGACAGACCACCTGGAAGTGTCATTTACTATAAGCAACAAAATTTTGTGGGCCACTAAATGTTAGGACAACATACATCATACCATAGACACTTGCATACTCCTAGTGAAGGCCAGTGTCCTCCAAGCTTTAAAGAATGTGGAAAACAAAATTAACTGATTTAAGTCTGTATATAGGAACTGACACAGTGTTCTCTTGGGGGGGGGAAATGATGCTCAAGAGCTTTAAAAATACAGTGATGTATTTAATCGTCTCAACATGGATTTTTATTCCCATTTTTAGAGTCCAAATTTTTTAGCTATTGGCCTTTGGGTTTGTGGGAAGCATAGTTCTGGACAGCTTGAGAGAAGCTGTTCTCAGCATTCTGTTCAAGATATGTGTGTTTTTCTTCCCAGTTTGTTATAATATTTTTCTTCATTTTTCAAACTGTTCTATATAAATGCCTACTAAAAAACACATGGCTGCACTTCAATGGTAGATGAAGTGCTGCCTTATGTATCTAACTCATAACCTTAAGTGAAGAGAAGCTGTTTTTTAAATTGCTGATTTATCCTGATAGCAGCCCAAATCAGTTCACTAACAGACTTCACGTAATAGTACCATGGCTTGAACTAAAATGGAAGTCCTTAGTTTTGGAAAAAAAAACCCCAAACAAACAAACCAAAAAAACCCCACCACAACTAAAATAGTGTACCATTCATATAGCCTTCTGTTGTATCATGGGCTGGGGCTATTTGTATGATCTTTTGTATTTTCCAAGCACAAAATACAAACTTATTTTTATATATGTTACACAGTGGTGGAAAATGAATCCCAAATGATGCAAGTCCAGTGAGCAATAATAGCTGAAAACTGCATTTTAACCTACATGTCCTACTTTGCTTGGAACAGCTTCTCTCTCCTCTCAGTTTATGAAGAGGGTTTACTATTTTAAGAACTCTTAAATGTTGATCTTTCAGAGAATGTTACAAGGAAAAAAAGACCGGGATGTCTATACATAGCATTCGTGTATTTTTCTTATCTTTATTAGTACTATCTTGTTCTTCCATTTTGATCTGTTTCATTCTTATGATGTGTTGAAACTATTGTTGCTAAGAGTGATTTTGGAGCAGCTGAAATCAATACTGAGCATATAGAAGACGTAATTGTGTGAGACTTCTCGGAAAGTGAAGCTTTTCTGGATATTAATAGAAGGGAAATGCTTTAGGATTGCACAGTGGCTAGTAATTACCTTTTAAAAAGTTGTGATTTTTCTCTGTTTGAATCTGAGCTTTTCTTTCGGTATAAGGCCTCGTGGCCATCACAATCATTCCTACCCTAATATAGAAATTATTAATTAACTTAAATTTGGAGGAGCATTTAGAACCATATGCTACAAATTATGCAAACATCTGGAAGGATTTTGCTGTGTGAAGCTGGTTTGTGAACTTGGTTGTCTTTCTCAACTGTGTTAGTGGTGGCCACAATAGGGCCTTAGAAATGACTGTGTCATACACGTTGCTGTGTGCTGAACAAAGGTTATAAATCAATAGAAGAGGGGAGTAACAAGAGCATGCTCTTGTAAGCCCAAATCTTTTTTGGTACCAAGTGAAAATTGTTGGAATGTAAATTAACTTTCAAAATAATTGTTCAGCTAAGGCAGAGTAGCAGTATATTGGACATCTTCTAGATTGTTCTTTTTTTTTTCCCCTGTGATGATTTTACAAAAAAAAAATTTTACTAAGTGTCATAGTCTTCAAAAGTGATTTGATCATGAAAAGAAGAAACTTCTACCCTATTAAAGCCCTGAGTAGCTGAGTAAGTCCACATACCTGGAACCCCACATTTGTTAAACCCATAGTATTTTTTAAACTTCTTAGGATTAGTGTGATGTTCTTCATATTTTCTCTTTCAAACTGACCAGTAAATCCTTTTATTTAAATATTTGGAAAGAACTTTTACTTAAGTCACCTATAGTCGGGGACAGCATTAGTCATCAATACCATCTATTGTAGAATAGACAAAAATGGGAAAAAGTGTCAAAAAGCCAATCACACAAAAGAATTGACGGCTTATTGGTTCAGACAGATATGAACTGGTATGTTAACGTGTGAGCTGGTACATTAACATCGTGGCAGCTCACGTGTTAGAGGCTGTAAATCAACTTCTCCCAAATTAATCCATGTGATTAAAAAAGTATTCACAGGAAAGCAGTACTGTTTTCCTTTACAAAGAGAACATTTCATGTGTTTAAAAGATCACAGAAAATTGTTGTGTCTTGTACAATTTGATAAGAAAAAAGTGTTTCACAGTCAAGTGTTAATGAGAGCAATGGTGTGTTAGAAATGAGTATATTTTATGGAAACACCTGTGTAATTTTATCATAAATGGATAATGGATTAAATGCTTTTGAGATTTCATCTAAAACAGCCATGTATAAAATTTAGACAAATTTCATGTATGTGTTTTGGGAAAATGAGAGACTGTTTTACATTTTTTTAGTACCTAGATTCTGTCATAACCCAAATTCCTTTCAAGCTTTTGCATGGTAAAATACGGTCTATTTCTTACTTCTGCAAAAATGAGTGTGTTGGTTTTCCATTGCTCATCACATTATTCTAGTGTTAAATAGAATTTATGCTGACAAATTTGTTTCCTGGTTTTAAAGATGTCTGACACTTTTTCCCTTGATTCATCAAAACAAATGTAATTCAGTTACAATGCAGCAATAAAACAGTATTATAAAGAGCATTCTAACTGAAATAACATTCTAAGTTACCTCTGTTTTCAAGTATCTCACTCTTCTTTACATTCTATTTGCTACATTAAAAATGTAGAGTTTTCTAGTTATATCCCTGACCCGGGCCCCAGGGAGGCAGCACACTTCCCTACGGCTTGGGTCTGGTCTGCAAATGGGCCCCTCCGTTCCTCTGAGAAGGGAGTCACCTACCACAAGCACCCTTCTTTCTTTCCTGGCAGAGGCAGTCTGAATGCGCAGAGTCGACTGCCTCGCCCTTGGAAACCTCTCAGGGGAACCTTCCCGCGCCTCCCCACCTACCTTCCCTTCAGGGAGTTACTCCACCAGTCAGTCTCCTGCTCACAGTCCCTGATGGCCCTCAGTCTCTCCACCTCATCTTTCAGCTCGGCCACCATGGTGAGCAGATCTTCCACCGTCTTGCACCTCATGCAAGTGGAATGTCCGCCGCCCTCCCCCGGCAGCAGCAGGCTCTGGCACTCCCTGCAGCCAGAGACCTGTGTAGCCACAGTTTGGAACAGGCCCTCCGTTTGGGTCACCACGGGCTTTCAGGGGCAAGCTCTCTGCCTGGTGGAGACCATGGCAGAAACAGCGGTCACAGACTACAAACAGATACGTAGGACTCACGAGCGAGGAGGGCAGAACTCCTGTGCCCTGCCGCACAACCTCCCACACCCGCCGCAGCAGCACCTGCTCTCCAGTTCTTCCCTCTTCCTCAGAGGAACCCTGTCTGCTTGCTGGGCTCCTAGGGCCGCCTTGTGAGGCTTCTGCACGCGGCGAAACTTCAGCGTCCTGCTACATGAGCCACAGGTGGTGCCCCTGACTTGCATAAGCGCTGTGGACAGAGAGCGCGCTCTCCGGCCTCCCGGCGAAAATTTACGGACAGGGGGACGGGTGGTGACCGCGGTTGCCCCGGCAACTCCTGTGCCACATCAGCCTCTCGAGGGAGAGCTGTCGGCGGGAGTCGGGATATTCCGCTGCCTCGCGGTTTTCCTGTCGGAAGGAATCTCCTGAAAAACCTCCCTGTACTTTGACAATCTTAAATTCAGGGAATTAAATTAAATTGTGAAATTAAATTAGTTTTGTTGTATTAAAATATTGCTTATGCAAGTTTGCTAATTAACAGTCCCTTGGTAAGATTATGAACACATATGTTCTTTTTACTTGGGTATCTGGAAGCTGTGTAAAGAAAACTTTTAAGTTTCTTCCTGGAGCTGCTGACAGTGAAATCCGTGGAGACCATAAACAACAAATGTTGTTCATAAGCCGTGTAACTAGGCTAGTTACTGACTGAAAGAAACTACTCAAGAACAAGAAATATCTTAATGTCTGTCAATCAGAGAGCAGTAGCTATGTGCCCTCCTCTCCTGCAGAATGAAACGAGACAAACCAGGCAGCCAAAGGCTATATTAACATGAGGGAAAGCCAGAGGTGAAAATAATGTACCTTGTTAGGAAGTAGGACATGCTATCTTCACCTTAGTGCTGTGTTGGCATGGTTAAGTAGCTTCTGGGTTAGAGGTGACTTGTATCTAATGGGCTCATGGACTGGGAAGAAAGGATATAAGTCTTTCTACAAGCCACCCTGTGGACATGTCCTGTATCATTCAGCTGTCACAGAGGTTTAAGGATGGTAGAACTTGACAATTTTCAACAGACAACCGAATAGTCATTATGACTGCTGGGGACATAGTTTGTTTTCCCTAATCTCAGTCCTAGATAGTCCCAGTTTTATATTTTATTGAAATAATTAATCTTTCTGTAGCTTTCTTGGATTTGTGCTAGACCTTCTTGTTTACTTAAAAAAAAGGAGAGTAGACTGCAAGAGGAGACTTGGGAAAAAACAAATTATGAATCCAAATGTCATGGATTATAATTTACTGAAATTCTAATTTACACTATAAGCAAAAGAAAATAAAAAAATCAATAAATCAAAGCTACTCTCCCCATTATATTATGTAATTCACTATCCGTATTTTCCCAGTTCCTGCTGTTACCAGTTGTGGAAAACAGGTATTATTTTTAGTTTGGAGGGCAGTGGTTTGCTAGCTTGCTTGTTTTTTCTAAACAATGTGATTTACAAGATTATATCCTATTTACCATAGTAATTTAAAACATGTAGAGGCAGATTAATTCAGAAATATAGCCTAAATTCTCAAGGACTCATGCATAAGCTCTGAGTTCAGAGCTCAGATAACCAGTAATAGAAGCCCATTCAGGAAGAGGTTTTCACACTTACAGGGAGATTTTGCCTCTGATCTGTACCTTTTAATGTGACTTAGCATGGTGCATTTGTCTGATTATCTGATACAACCACCTCTGCAACAGAGCACTAAATGTGAGTAGTGTGACAGGACAATTAACTCAGCTGGTCTGGAACCGGGCTGGATCTGTTGTGAGGGCACAGGGCACGTAGGTGGCAGATCAACACATATCCACAGATGCACTGGGATCATAGCATATGAGTCACAGATTTTTCTCAGTAATCTAAAGCACCTTGATTGCATGAAGTTTCCAGAAATGAGTATGGAAAACAAAGCATGTATTCAGAATGGGGTTAGTTCTGCTTCCAGATTTTGTTGGGGAAGTTAGGGGGTTTTAAGACTGATAAGGAAAATTTTACACCTCATCATTATTGAATGGAGAGATGAACAATTTTTTTTCTGCTTCACTGCTGCAAAGAAGTTTCTGGTTGGAACTCCTGAAATAGCTTTAACTCTCAAACTAAAGTGTCAATGGCTCTACTGTGCTCATTACAGAAGGCACTTTAACTTCCTGTCAGACCACCTGCATTGTTCTGTGAAGGCAGACAGGCATTGATTTGAATATAATTCCTCTGAGCTATGCAGTATGTAAGGAGTGCTGTAGGTTACTATGGTCTGTCTTCTTTCTTTAATTAAAACATGATTCTGGTCGAGCGAATCTTTTAAAATGTATTGTGTGCTCTTGCATTTCTTCCTCATGATGAATTGGATATGAGATTCTTTTTCTCACAGCTGCTGGTTTCTCTAAAAGTCATTGACATACATGGTAGTAAGCCAGGCAGCAGTTCCTTTTTTAAGTTTTCTAGCTCTCTTGTTAATAGCTCCTAAAGTAAAATCTGTCTTTGAGGTATGCTGAGCTGTAACTGTTTCCATTGGCTGTATTTGCAGCTATTGTAAGGAAAGCAACATCATATTGACTTCCTTTGTGTGCATTTTTCAGTAATTTACAATTGCTTTTTGCTAAGAGAGTCCTCCTATAAGGGAGCATATGTTACCTTCCCAACATATAAGGATTTGCTCCAACCATTCATTTCTAAAACATAGGTAACCTTTTTTTTCAGTGAACCCTTAGTGGAAAAACTGTAAATCAATGCTCACGTATTGTTTAAACCTTTTGAAGTCCATATCCTAACTGATGAAGTTAGCAGGCTTCACTTAGTGGGATTAATACAGGTAACTGAGATCAGAGTATTGTACAGGGGATCCTGAGCAAGTTCATCACCCTTCTTAGAAGAGATAAAAACAAAAATCTAGTAATCAATACCGTAACTCAGATGACTTCATTGGTATGGTAGACTCTTGTGTAAATGGTGGTGAAATTTGAATTCTTACCTTAATTTAGTTGCAGCAGATACTGTCTTATTCTAATTTAGATTTTGTGTATGTAACACAAACACTCTCAGATCAGAACACACAGAAGTAAAATGATGAAAAACCTTTGCCACAGGACATTTAGAAGTTAATTTTTCTCATTGTTTTGTCTTTCGGGTTATAATTGTTGTATTTACAATTTTTAAAAAGGACAACCTGTTTATTATTGCCAGATCCACTGCTGTTCCCTAAGCTCCAGATAAAGATTCTTTTCCAAATTTACAGTAGGTATAGGATTGTTTTGCCAATTGACGGGGTTAGCACAAAGGACACAGGCACCAAATTAAAAAAAAAAAAAACAACTTATTTTTACTTATGTTTAAAATGATAAAATAATGAGAAAAATAATACAGAGAAAATAAAGCAAGATAAGGTAAAGCAGCAAAATAATAAGTGAACTACCATAACAAGCATAAAACAAGGTAATGCATCTAATCACTACTACATAGAGTTAGCAATAGTGATTAAGAAAGATACACTTCAACTGCCCTAATAATACGTTACCATCAACCAAATCTGCAGTCACTGGGGAGTCTGTTTACAGCGAGGATTGGAGAGTCCTTCCTGGCAACTGGGAAATCTCTATAGAGTGCATCCACTGTATAGATGAGGCTTTCAATTTTCCCTGCAAATGGTCCCTGCTTTTATACAGTTAAATAAACAACTTTCTGTCTTAAGCTGCGAAAGACATCTGATGTAGTTTTTTTTCCTTGTTAACTTTTTCCTGAGCTTGGCCAGAATCCAAGAAAAAAGTTAAGAAGGAGTAAAGGTATCTGGTTATCTTTGATTATGCACCTCTCAACAAAACCTGTCGCCGCCCTGCCACATTCTGTCATGTAGAGATCTGTTTGGAGGTTTGAGATAGGTATATCTCTTTTTGGCAAGTGAGGCTACTGTTACACAACTATTATTTTACAGCAAGCGTTACAGCAATGCTCTGTAAGCGTTACAACCAAAGCTTTTATAAATTGTCATATATTTATGAGGTTATATTTTGCATATGTGATCAATATTATACATATTAGGTATATTGTTAGGTTGTGAGGTTTACCTAGAGGTCAACTTTGGTTCAACTAGGGCCTCACTGCTCAGGATTTCAAGGATGAGACTTTCGGGTCTCAGTCCTGCAAAGGCTTTCGTGTATTTAAGCTCTTGACCTGCTCACAGCTGCTCACATTGAAATACTTGGATGAGTAAAGTTACTTCCATGAGCATGTCTACAGAGATTGTAGTGTAATCTGAAAATCACATTTAGCTATATGGGAATTTATAGAGCAGTGCAATAATAATACTGTAATTATAGTCTATAATTATTATGGAATTACATGTACCAGTTCTGGTCTACCTCAGCTGCTACTCTATAAACTGACTTTTTATTATGAGAGCAGAGGGCCTCCACCATTGACAGTCATTAATATTTCTACAAAAGCAGTTCATGGGGCAAGAGAGAAATTAATCCTACTGATTACTAAATTGATTAGAAGGTCTAATCATTCTCCAAGTGTATCAGTGAACAATAAAAAGAAATAATTAATGTCAGGAGGTGGCCTGCTTCTAAGCAGCCATAATTTTCAAAATGTTGACCTTCAAAGTTCCTCAGAAGTTTTATTATGAGAGTTTTGTCATTGTTTACAGTACTTGCGCTTTCTGTCTATCCTGGATGAAAGTACAAGAAACATATACCTTAGAGTTGAGTTTGGTGTAATTAAGATTTCTCTGTCTTAGCATATTATCTTTGTGTCTTTACTGAATGATGGTGGTGGCTAGTTGCAGCATTATGTACCACAGCTCTTCACAGAGCAAAAAGCTTCTCATACAATGAATAAACTTTTTTCTAAATGCCAGCTTTTGATGAGCAACCTAGGTTGGCAACTGCTGTCTTTTCAGACTCTTACATCAATTGGGTCCCAAACAGTTAATTTAATCAAAAAATATGTTGCCCAAATGAGCCAAAGCAATTTCTAGAAGAAAATGTAACAACACTAAGCACTTAGTGTACAGTAAATTACCTTATATTACTTGATGGATTATGATTATAGACTTAGTGCAGCAGCTTAACAGCAGCTGCTAGCAGTGTGGTCTCATGGATTTTTCCCACAGTTTGGCTACAATGAATGTATCAGTGCGGGAAACATAAGAATTGAGGTTCAAGAAGTATCCCCTCAATTTCACCTACTTTTTTACATCTATTTTTGTTTTATGTTTTAAGATTTGTTCCTTTACCATTAGTTATCCAATTTCTTTTTCTTCTTTTGGGGTTATCTGCATTGTAAGGCACCAGAAAGTTTTTTGATGTCCTTGAGTGCTCACTGGGCTGAGATACATGCCAACTTACTGGCTTTTTTCATGTCGGATGTGAGCTCTGATAGTGGATAGTGATGACATACAGTCCTGCACAAGTCACAGTAATGTTTTTTGGCAGGTTCTCCAAGTTATTTGTTTTTCTAAAGTTTTATTCTTGTCACTATTGCCTAAGGCACTGTGAGGAGAGTGACAAAACAGGCAGTGCAGCTCCATTAATGAGCTACCTGGGCTGTTCATACAGAAGAGCAATCAGCCCTCTCTTATTCCCCCAGGACATTAAATTAAGGTTGACAATGCGCGCATAACTGCTGCTGAGGCCTGATGACTAGGCTTAGTCCACAGTCCCCTTAATTACATCTCTACCTGTAAGTTTATAAAATAGCCTGTTTGCACCTGCTGAAGGCATAGCCAGACCAATTTGGAACCACACAGGTACAAAAGCAATGTTTAGTGTAACTTATGTATTTTGCAGAATATGAAACAACCTGACACCAAGCTGAGCAGTGCAGTTGATATACTGCAGGGAAGGGATGCCATCCAGAGGGACCTCAACAGGCTGGAGAAGTGGGCCTGAGAGAAAAACTCATGAAGTTCAGCAAGACCAAGTGCAAGGTCCTGAATCTGGGTTGGGGCAGTTCCCAGTATCAGGACAGACTGGGTGACAAATGGATTGAGAGCAACCTGGCAGAGAAGGACTTGGGGATATTGGTGGATTAAATACTGGACACAGCCTGGCAGTGTGCACTTGCAGCCCAGAAAGCCAACTGTATTCTGGGCTGCATCAAAAGCAGCGTGACCAGCAGGTTAAGGGAGGTGCTTCCCCCCCTCTACTCCACTCTTGTGAGATCCCACCTGGAGCACTGGATCCAGCTCTTGGGCCCAGAGTACAGGAAAGCTATGGACCTCTTAGAGTGGGTCCAGAGGAGAGCCACAAAAATGATGAGAGGGCTGGAACACCTTTCCTGTGAAGAAAGGCTGAGAAAGTTGGGGTTTGTTCAGCCTGGAGAAGAGACCTTGTTGCATCCTTTCAATATGTAAAAGTGGCTTATAAGACAAATGGAGCAAGACTTTTTACCAGGGCCTGTAGTGATTAGGACAAGGCAAGATTTAGAGTAGAGATAAGGACAAAACTCTGTACTGTGAGGGTGGTGAGGCACTGGAACAGGTTGCCCAGGGAAGTTGTGGATGTCCTAGCCCTGGAGGTGTTTAAGGCCAGGCTGGATGGAGCATTGAGCAATTTATCTAGTGGAAGATGTTTCTGCCTATGGCAGCGGGGTTTGGACTTCAAAGATGATCTTTACAGGTCCCTTCCAACCCAAACCATTCTATGATTGTATAACCTCTTTCTCCATGTTCAAGGAAAGTGTGTTTTTCTGTTCTATTACTCTCTTCAACTGGAGATCTTTCATAGATAGTTTTACTTAGCAACTTCTTTGCAGAGGCGGATTTAATTATTCAGCCCCAGGAGACAAATTGAAGAAGTGAAGAGGAAGGCATTGGTAAGCTTAGATATGGTGTCCATAGTATTTTGCCTGAATTAAATTACTGTTTCAAAGAACCTCATCAGTCTCTCTACTTCCACTTAACAAGAAATCGTTTGTTCTAAGGAGCGCATGGAGATAATATACCCTGGCAAGTGCAGTCACAGCTGTGGCTGTTCTGCTGGAGCCTCCATGCAGCAGATGCTGAACTGCTGGAGGTACCTGGTACAAGCCAGTCAAGCCACCTGCATTCCCTGATCCTGCACCTAGGTAAGCAAGTCATGATTAGTTATGACTCGTTAGCTGTGGGTTATAAAGTTGAATTAATGTGATTAGGCTGCATCCAGAACTTCAAATCTCGTGCCATGATGCATTCTGTGAACTCTCTGTTATCTCACTTATCTCTGGGTTACTCTCAGTTGGGCAGAGCACTGTAGTTTGCAAATAGCTTACTGAGACCTTCATATGAAGTTATAAATTTAAAAAAGCCACTATCCTCTGGAGATTTCTGCACCATCGGTGCATTTTAGACTTGGAGAAACTTTTTAGTTCATGTGCTGGGTCTGTTTACCCTTTTAAAGGGGTTAACGTCTTTTAGACAGTATTACATCCTGATGTTTCTGATATTGTAGGATCAGTTCAAGTGGTGTGTTTTTCTTTAAGGATAGAAATGTTGGAAATACCATTTCTCAACAAAAACCCCAATCTTACCACACTTAATTATGTGCCTAAAGATGTAGGCATTCTCATCTAATCTTAGACTTCTGCCTACAAAATTTTCTTTACTGTTTCAGCTTTTCAGTTTTGTGTGTTACCAATTCTGTTTAGTTGTGGGATTTTTAGCCATTTTTTTAAAATAAAAAATTTTAAAATCAAAATGGGACATGTCTGCACACACCTAGCATACAGAACAGTATCTAGAATATCTTGTATACGAAAAAGAGCTTTGCTGGAGGGAACTAAATTGTGCGCAGTAAAAACTGGTGTCACTGAATTAGCTGTAGGGTTTTCAAAAGCTTTTCTGTTTTGTTTTTTTTTTTTTCTTTTTTTTTTCTTGTGTTTCATAAGCTATTAAATTCCAGTAGTGCAGCCACAAAGAAAATTAACTCAATCTCTGCATGAATCAGCCTGGGTATCTTCCAGCTTAACTGTCAGTTTGTTGTAGTGCTGAAATGGAAGAACAAGAGTTACAACAGCAGCAGCAATGTGTTACATTCAGAGGTCTCAAACCTTATTTTAAGTCAACTGTATGTTTGGGGGGATGAAACCCCAGGACAGAATGATAAATCCTATGACAGCTGCCACTGACTGCAGTCGGTGAGGGGGACAGCGTGTCTCAGATAGACCAAGCAGTCATCTATGTCCTCTCAGCCCTGATGGAAATGGATTAATTCACATTGTTGGTGGCATCTTTGGGGCTTCTTAGTAGAAAAAAAGGGGAAAAAAATTGAGGGTGTTCACCTTGCTGTTTGTGAACTGTCCTGGGTTAAGCTGAGACAGAGTTAACTTTCTTCATAATAGCTAGCAAGAGGCGGTGTTTTGGATTTGTGCTCAGAAGAAAGCTGATAAAAAGTGATGTTTATGTGGCTGCCAAAGTCTTTCAGCTTCTCTGGCTGTCTGCAGACCAGAGAAGCTGGGAGGGAGCACAGCCCCGGTTACTAGCCCAGGATTTGGTCTTAGGTTCAGGACTGAGACCCGAAGTGGCCAGTAATCTGTTCCAGAACATACATATCATGCCCAGTATATAGGTGAGGACCGTCTGGAAGATCGGCCTTTTTTTTTTTTAGTTCCAGATCTCTTTTGCTTCAGGTCATCTTGCTCCCAGTGGTTGCTCTCGCAAGGCCTTCCCTCCCCCCCACCCCAGTGAGCTCTCAGTCTGGGACGCTGGGACTGTTATCTCCATTCTGTGAGTGCAGTTTCGGGACTCTCCCTGCTCCGGGATCATTAGCCGGGAGCAGTCTGAGCCTTGGTCATTGGGTGGGGGGCAGTGTCACTGTGTATCACTCATTTGTATATTTGTATATAGTATTATTTTCAATATTATTGTAGTTGAGTTATTAAATTGTTCTTATCTCAATCCATGAGTCCTTTTTTCCCTTTACCCCTTTAATTCTCTTCGCTATCCTCCTGGGGGGGAGCGGGGGTGGGGGTGAATTGCATGAGTGGGTGTGTGGTTTGGCCCCCAGCCAAGAGCAAACCCATCACATGAAGGAATATTCTTATCTGAGTAGTTTAGGTATTGACACCTAGACACATTCTGTTTTCTTTTGATATAAATGGGAAACAAGCACTTTTAAGAAGTGTTGTTGGTTGTTTATTAAAGCACTAGGAAGAATAACCGCAACAAATTTTTAAAAACTGGATCTGTTAGAGGTTGTTTGGGAAGTTGTAAAATTTGTGGTGGTGGAGAAGTAATGCAGTTTCAGTTGTGTTTTTTTATTTTCCCTCTTCTGGCACGAAGCTAGTAGGGCCTGTCTCTGAGGAACTGGTTTATAGTAGATGTGATGCTGTGGTTCTGCAAATTTTACAGAAATTGAGTTGTTAGGCACATCACAAGATATTACAATAACTTGTGGAATATTTAAATAAGCATTCTGAAGTAAATCTACCTTTACCTGTGGAGGACGCTTTTTTGTGGGGCCTAAGCAATTGAGCAGGGTCCTGTAAGAATCTATATCTTGGGTACTGCCCAATAAATGTTACAATATCATAGTAAACAGGATCTGTCTTCTTGAATATGAGTGGATGTTGCTAGCGTTGCCATATGAGACTTGAGAGATTGTCATCCACCAAGAGCACATTTGGCTTTGTAGAGGTGCCAGTGTAAGAGCAGTTGCAGATGTAATTGTTCATCTGATCTTGGTGTTTTCTCATTTTATTTCATTTAAAGGGATGTAGCAGGGAAGCTCAAAGAGTTAAATAACAGACCCACCCTAATTACAACTGTAGTGCCTGTTTTTACAGAGAAACACTTCGGAGATGCATATCTAGTTGTGCCAGCTTTGCCTTCTTTACCTTTTTCAAGCCTGTACTGTTGCATGTTTCCATGCTTCTGAAGTAGACAAGGATATTCTGTGTGGTGGACAAGCTTCTTACTTCCCCACTGCCTTTCTGCAGAAAGCTATTGCTCTGCTCTATCTGCACTGATACTCCAGCACAAAGCAGTGATAAATTTAAAAAAAGTGGATAAAATAACTGTGTGTGTGTAAATAAAAGGTAGTAAACTCACCTGGTTGGCTTTTGAAGCATTGGAATGAAATGTAGAAATGTAGATAGACTTTATATTGTCTGGAGAAAACCTTATGCTGTTATTGTGTTTGCTTATTTTTAGCCTAGCTACACTGATCATATATTGGTAGAATTATTTGCTACCTCATATAAAATGTACTATTATCTTGTACCTAGGATTTCCAATCTGACTGTATTCAGATAAGTATAGAAGAAGTAATGGTGTTTTGGGTATAACTTGTATGCCAAACAGTTCTGGAAAAAGCTTTTTTTATTAATTGGCCTTTTCCTTGTCTCAGCTTTCAATGAAGAATATTTTTAGCTGCACATACCCACAGAATGACTTCTTGCAGCCACGGTTTTAAAAAATACAATTTAAAGTGTACAAAACTTTTCTTGCTCACAGGATTGTACAGGGCGTTAGTTTTATTTTGCACTTATATCCGTATACTGATAAAAGACCTGCAAGTTCTCTGTTGAAGCATCAAGCCTGTGGATGCATATTCTTTGCTGATTTTGATTAAAACTAGGGCTTCCCTAGTATATAATATTTAATGAATAATTGTAATTCTTTCCCCATTATTTTTCATATGTATTTAAAAGTCACTGCATCTTATTTTCTTCTGTGGAAGTTAGTACAAGAACAGTATTCAGAGTAGTTCACTTATTTTAAAAAGCATTTAGAACCATTAAATCATGCTTTCTTAAGATTATTCTAACTTCATTAAAATAAACCTATTTAAGTTACTTCAGTATATTTTATTTTCCTAAAATATCCATGAATAATTACTTAATAGCACTTCCTTAAAAATTGATAGCGCTCAGGAGAAAATTTCTTCTGTAAATTAGAATGAACTCTGGGGTTTACGAATAATATGATAATCTATTTTCCCCTCCCTTCTCACAACATTATTCGAGAAATGAGGTGTATCTGCAGTCACCCAATTTCATGTGATTGCCAGAGTTTAAATGCCTTTCACCTGACTACTAATTTGCATTGTCAAGATTTTGGCCATTGGTCGACATTTTATTTTCCTTGGGCCCTTGTATGCTTTCATTAAATAAATGTGGAACAAAAATCGCGGTTAGACAGAACCCATTCACACCAAAAATGACATCCAGAAATCTCTGTAGTCCTCTGTGGAAGATTCCCCTTCAACTTTCCAGTATCCTAATCTTGAAAGTGACCTTCACGGAGGCTTAACCAGGGACTTAGTGGAATAAAAAAACATACTTGTAAGGAAGCTAGAAAACAGACTGAAAAGCACAGCCTGGCCCATCATCTGTAAGAAATACCCCGCTCTGCTTGTCAGAATTGTGCTCTGAGCACTTCTGCAAGAGTCTGATGAGACTTGACAAGTGTAATTCTGGAAGGAGACTAGAATTTTAGCCTTTATTTTTAGGCTGTAAAGTATTTTGGATGTTTAAGAAAATATTCATGAAATCTAGTAGCTAATTTAAATCATTACAGTTACATGAAATGCCACAGAACTTTATTAATTTACACCAGCTAAAAGTCGGGACCTAAAAAGATCCAACATGCTTATTGCATGCTTGATTATTCTCTTGACTTTCATATTTCAGCACAGTGAAACAAAGCTAAGCACTGTACATTTAAGAAATATACTGAGAAAAAGATATCACAACAGCTCTAATGTAGCGGAAAAGTCACTGAAAAAGTATAATAGTGTTACCTGATGGATTATGCTGTAGAAAAATAGTAACCAATAAATACAGAGGAAATAATGGTAGCAATTTAATTCCACATTTTACAATAAAGGAGCCTTTGTTCTGAATATAAGCTGCAAGTATTTAGTTCTTTCGACTTTGAAATGACACAAAACAATGCAGATCAAATTCCAGACACATTTTATGGAGTCCCCTTGTGTTGCACATCATGTAATACGCTTAAAATAGACAGCAAGAGCATAAAAAGGCAGTTGCAGCCAGGAGTCTGAAGTTTAACTCTTTTTCACTATTACCAGCTGTCAATAACCTTTATATAGCTGAAGCTTCAGTGCAATTTCCAGTATAAAGGTTATAAGAGGCAGGAATATTTCTTATGCTGTTTTTCATTTTCACTAATACAATTTGGGATTTTTTTAAATCTAGTTTTAGTTCAGCCACAGTTATTTCGTGTCTTGCATATCTACTTTATTTCTGCAGCTCCTTGTTCAGTTGCATGGCCTTAACATGGGCAGAAATGAGACATGAGGTAACGAAAAAGAACATGGAAATTTAAAGGCTTGTGAATAGGCCAGTTTTCAGCCTGTGAAAGACTGTTTCTCTCATAGGAACATTTTCTCTCATATTTTTTCAGGTAGAAAATTAAGACCAGGAGACCAAGTAATTGCCTTAGCTAGTCAAGTCCATTTTTGCCTGAACAGCACAATGGTTTAGCCATTGAATTTATTGTCAAGAATGCCTCACTTCTTCTTTGCTCACACATCCCTTTTAATCTGGGTTTGCATCTTTCCCTGAGAACTGGACCAGGCCAATACCCCATCAGAAATTGTCTTGTCTCAAGAAGTGGTAATGCACGTGTGTGTGTGTGGAGGGGGGTGGGGAAGAGTAAGAGAATGATTCTTCACACGTCTTCCCATACGTAAGTAGTTAGTGTATTAGAAATTTGTTTATTAACTACTGCTGGACCTTGACATAAAGCTTTCAGAGAATTATCACCAATGTTTTCTATGTCTCCTTTTTGAGAGATAATTATAGGTACCTTTAGAGATATTTCTTTTCCTAGATGTGGGTTTTTCTGTGTGCCATTTCTTATACAGGTACTCAGGATTGCCAGATGCTTTTGCAGCTCTTACAAGGCATCATTTTACAATACATTTTATTATTTTCAAGGCTTTTAAAAACATTTTTCACTGTCTTTCCAGGATCACTTATGGTTGCTAAAGATCAGACCCTGGTAGTACTTTGTTTAAGAAAAAAACTATGAGATAGCTGAAAGACTGTAAGATATTAAGGAGAAGTTGAAAGAAAATGGAATGCAGAAGGAAGTGTAGCAGTAGGTACTGGACGTATCTGTCTTGCTTGTATCTGGAGTGAACCAGAGGAACTGATTAAAGAAAGAGGCTTTCCCTTCATTGTTATTTAGTGAATCTTCTGTCTATAAACCAAAAGAATGTGAATAAGAAAACTTCCATCAGCCCCCCCAAAAAGCTGAGGAAAGGCTGATCATCGACAGTGGAAGTTCCCACTGATAATGTTTCCAAAATTATTTGACTTTTTTTTCCTTCAGGAAATACCAAGTTGCCCGTCTGCTTTCTCACCACAAAGTGGCTGACATCCAGTTCTACTGGCATTTGTATGATGTACGTTTTCCCTTAACAGGCAGCCTTAAGAGTACATTGGGGCAACAGTTTTGGGCCTTGCACACTAGCCCCAAAGTACAGAGTATTTTGATCATTAGCAATATTAATTTATTTTTCCTCACAATAATTTACTCTGTCTTTCCTTTTCATTTGTTACTGTAACAGTGGAAATAATGTGCTGAGAAAACACTGCTTCATCATCTAATGTGACTGAATTTTACAGTGAGAGTGGGTGTGGCAGGTTGGCCCTTGGCTTGGGGCCAAACCACACACACCCGCTCACACAGTCCCCGCCCCCACCAAATCATAGGGGAGAGAATTAAAGGGGTAAATGGCAAAGAGGACTCGTGGGTTGAGATAAGGACAATTTAATTACTAAACTACAATAATATTGGAAATAATACTATATACAAATATACAATGTGATACACTGTGATACTTCCCCTCCCCACCACATGACCAAAGGCCCAGCCCACTCCTGGCCAACGACCCCGGAGGAGGGAGGGAATGGGTGGTACACAATGATACTGTCCCCCCCAGAGCCTCAGCCTGTTGCCAGCTAACGATCCCCAGAAACCACACTCACGATTCCCCCAAATGGGAGGGGGGTGCGTGCACTGCTCCCGGAGGCACTCAAGGAACGGAGATAACAGCCCAAGCGTCCCAGGCTGAGAGCTGACTGAAGCAGGGGAAAAACAGCTAATGATCCCCCCGGAGAGGGAGGATCCCAAAACTCACAGAATGGAGATAATGAGCGTCCCGGGCTCTGAGAGCTACTGGTGTCTGTGGGGGGGGGGGAAAGGCCTTGAGAGAGTGAATGCAGGCACCTGAAGCCAGATGATCCAGACCCCAAGGGAAGTAAAAGAGAGCTATCTCCCGGAAGGGTCCTCACCTATATACTGGGTATGACGTGCATGGGATGGAATAATAATTGGTGAGTCTGGTTTCAATCTGAACCTAAGAGTAAATCCCAGCCTAGCAGCTGGACTGTGTCTCTTTGCTTGTCTGCTGACCTTGGCAGCAGAACAAAGCATCGGGTCTTTATCAGCTTCTCCTGAGCAGGAATCCAAAACACAGCTTCTTGCTAGCTATTTATGAAGAGAAGGAAAAAAAATTAACTCTCTTCTACTTAACCCACAACAGTGGGTTAAGCAATGGAATATGTTTCTCAGGTTGCGGGGTCCCGTTCTTTGAAGATTTTCAGACCTGAGTTAAAAGGTATCTACCAACTTGCATGTAGGTACAAAGGGCCTGTAGACAAGGCATAAGCAACCTGATTTTGCTTTAAGTCAGCCCTGCCTTGAGCAGGAATTTGAACAATTTGGCCTCCAGAGCTGTTCTTCAACCTAAACTTTTCCTATTATGGTATGGTTTGCAACGTGTTTTGCATCTACTGTATAAATTTCCTTCAACATCCAGCGAGAGCTATTTCTGCTGCAACTGTCAGAAAAGTAACATATAAAATCTTCTGTCTTGTAAACCTCATGAAGCTAATATTATGGTTTTAACAATTAATACAATGAGAATCATTACTGACCACAGCTGCCAGTTTCTTCATGTCAGTTCTCTATCCTGTGTAGAACCTAAAAAATTTTCTGGCTTAGACTATGTATGGATATGTGCTAGAAAAATAGATAAATGTTATAGAAGAGGAAAGAGACTAAAATGATGTGCCATATACTAGTACCTCCCTTACTCCACCTCTCCTGCTGTGTGCTATGACAAAGCAGAAAGAGTGAGAGATAACCTGTACCGGAGCTTCAGTGTTTTCTCCATGGTGACTGACGACATTTGTTCCCTGCAAACATTTCTGCCACTGATTCTTCTTCTCTGCCCCTGCACGTTTTTTTTACCTACATTTTACTTCCATGACATACACCCTTTAACTTTTCTGAAGTCAAACCCTTCTCACTTCTTTGTAGGGTAGTATTTTTGTTTTTTCCTTTCATTTCTGTGCTGTTTTACTTGAACAGGAAAATTCTTATGAAAAATATAGATTTTTATCTGTCTTTTCCAAAATTATGTGTAAAAGCATCTGACTGAGAACAAGGAAGTTGCTGAGAGAGAAGAAAGGACAACTGTAAAATGAAACTAAGAAGTGAATTGTGGATTTGTGAAGGTCAGCTGCAATTACTGTGAATTAGATCTTCTCTTGAGGGTGGATGGAGTCCTGTTCCAGTGAGGGGTTGGGTAGGGTCACTGGTGCCACCTGGTTGTGTGGCAAAAGAAGGTATAAGCCATAATGAGTAGGCCGTGGCAGCTCAATAGTCTCAGTTACTTGATTGCCTCCATATCTCCTCACAATAATACAGTGTGTACTACTCATGCTTGCTGATTTGTTATGAACCTTCTCCTACAATGAGTTACCAAGTTCACTGCATTGTATGCTTCTGTAATTTAAATGTACAGTCTGAACACTTTGTCTTGGAAACGCAAAAATATCTTGATTGTTTTATTAGAGGGGGGTGAAATTTTGGCCGTGTATGAAGCCTGAAATTAGGCCCTGAAAATTACCAGTTGCATTTTAAAGTGTAGGTTGTAGGAAAGTCTGAAATCAACAAACTTACCAAACCAAGATATTTTAATCCACTCACACATAGATATGTATGCAAAATAAGTTATTTTTCTGTCAAACCAAGAGAAGTGCATTATATTCACCTATTTATCTCTGACTAAACTTTTAGTTGTACTGTAGGGAATTAGTCATGTAGGTGAAATACAAAGTCAAATGGTTTGTAATAAAAATCTGAATTGGATAGGGAAAATAATGGGAGGCATGAAAAGACTTTCACTTAAAAAGAAGCCAGGTAGAAAATTTAGAACTGCTTCTTTTTTTTTAATTTTTTTTTTTCCAGAAGATGAGTTGGATACAGATGAAATAAGATAGGAGTTAGACATATTTCATGTGATATGAGCTCTAGAAAAAGTAATTAAACTACTTAACATAGATGATTAGGCTGTGGGACTTCCTGCAGTGTACTCAAGATCTAAGGAAACAGCCATGCACATCTTCATCTTCATTTAAATTTAGATGTTTGCAATGCAGACCTCTGCAACTGTGTCAGTTGCTCTTTTAGAGACATCTTTACTTTTAGGGCATGATCCTTTTAGTCTGCTTCTGTTCCTGACTTTAGGAAGAGGTACCATAATTACCCATTAGTTGGTTCTATCAGAGACAAATGGCCAGAAAAATCCCACCTTTTATTGCAAATCTTCTTGCTCATCGTATCAGAGAAGAGAAAAGTCTGCAAAGGCAGTCGTGCTTGCTCTTCCACTTATTTTAAAGGCATTTAGCAGCTTACAACTAACAGAAATTTCCATGTGGTAGTCGATATGGTAGATCTTTGTGAGGCTGGGATGAGTCTTTGCAGGGAAGTGTTTCCAACCAATGTTCAATCTCAGGTGTTTTATCAGGCTGACTTTGGCACTCTGGGATGCCTTGTATTTTTTTCTGCATTCTCTAACGTCTTAAGGTTTTCCTCATTAGAATGACTGAGGTCCTTATCTCATGTAAGGCAATATGAAAGCTCCTACATCTTTAAATCAGTACTGAAAGTGATACTAGTAGTATTGCTAACTGCAAATATCTGCTGCTTAGAGCATTATTGTGAAGCGCTGAATCCAGGGCCATGTTTGTAAATTATTACAGGTTTCTAAAATTGGTATGTTCATGCAAACAAAACCTTGTTGCAGAAAGCACGAGCAATCTCAAATCCAAGTGTGCTTTTATTTTGTCTTCTGTTAAGGAAATGAGTGTTGATCAGGCTGCTTGGACTTCTTCAGTTTCTCTAATGTAGTAAAAGTAATTCTTTATGAAGTCTTGCTCAAACGTTCTAAGTAATACCTAACAGTAAACATGAAGTCGTACTTACAAACTCTTCTACTTCTATAGTTTTGTATTTCAAACAATCAACAATGTTGATATTTCAAAGTGATTGTATATATATATGTATAATATATATGTATATATGTATATACACTTAAGAATATTTCTTTTTCCTTTTCCATCTTATTTCTAGCACATTAGATTAACACATTACTATATTTGGCTTCGTAGTTCTTTTTCTATTTTAGTCTATTTCTATTTTTAAACCTATTTTCAGACTTTCATTATGGATTTCTTCTCATTTGTTCATGTTTTTCCCACTTCACTCTCAACTTCTGCATTTCTTTTTCATTTTTCCTACACTGTTAAATATTAACAGGGGGAAGGCAGCCCTGACATTTTATGTCGCCTCCAGGGATTTCCCATCCTGTCTCCATCTTTGACATTTACTTGCAAATCTTTTATGGGTGTCTTGAGTTACGTGCAAAATTCCTTTAATTTCCAGTAGGATTTATATATGTGTATATATGTAGACATGTATTACTTTAGTCCATTTCTCTATTGCTTAGGCTTTCTGATTTCATGCTTATTTAATGTTTTCACTCTGTCACTCTCCTCCCAACCCCCTCCCCCCCGCCTTTTGTTAGCTTATATCTGCCTTTTTTCCCTTTGAGCTTCTTCCTCACACTTATGTCCATATTAATATTGTCTTGTATTTCTTGAAAACATATCTGTTGCAGCTTCCCTTCTGATTTTTTTGTTTCTACTACTTGTTCTGGTAATGACAAACCATGATGTTAGCTTCATCAGCCTCTTTCTCCTGTCTGTGCTGTACCTTTAAGACTCCTAATTATTTAACGCAGAGTGATGGCCTTTATCTTTGGCTGCAAACGTTCTATGTAGATAAACAGCCTTTCACCACATCTGCAAATTGCAGTGTTATGCCTAAACCCTCTACCATCCTACACTTGAACTTTTGGGGACCTCTGACTTGCTCCTGTGAGGGAGCCTGGAAACAGAACTAGGTATCTGGTAGAAGCATCTCTCCAGGGCTCTGGGATCAGTGGCTAACTTAGAATATTAAAAAACCTCATTTACTCACTTGGAAGCACTACATTCAGTGAAACAATGCCCAATCTCTTCACCCGAATCCCTTTCATTCTCTTAAGTGTTGGATGTGTTTCGCCTGCCCAGATGTATCCCCCAGAGACTTAGGCTGTTCTTTGTGAGAAGTTCTTTGAGAACTGAATCACTGTCTTTTCAGAAAATGTTTAGAATCTTTTCACTCTAAAGCTCTAAGATTTAGGAAATAATCCACAGACTTTCTGAGCAGTAATTAATATTTTAGCTATCATCATCTTGATTCACTTAATTTCTTATCTGTAGCTACTGTTGTGTTTCCTCATTTTCTGTCGCCTCAGGCAGATTGAGATGCAGGAGTCCTAAAAATGTAGATCCCTCTTCTTGACTGTATAGGAAAGAGCTTTACACTTGTAGCTCTTGGTAAATGTGGTGAGATGGCCTGAGTATGTTTTTCATAGCAAGAGCAAAGCTTCTCCGAGTGCTCTAGATAGAAACTAAGTTGCAGAATAATTAGGAAATGGCTATTAGAACTCAACTTTTGTGTATAACTGGTGAGGAAGGATTACAGAAAGCAGGGACTGCTATAATTTCTTTGGTGTGCATGTTCTCATAAATGCAAAGTGTTTTTATGAATACTGGTTGATGCAGAATTTTGGCTGAGGTGATAAATGCTCAGCATATTTTTCCTACTGCTAATGCTTTTTTTTCTGCTAGCTGGAACTTAACCTTATGCAACCAATAAAACTTAGCATGTTCTTAAGAACTATTTTTGACTTAGGCTTAACCCATAGTGTATGCTTCCTTGCAGGGGGTAAAAACATTCTGTTTCATGTTTTTGAGTTAGTGCAGAAATTCTGGAGGGGAAAAATATTTTTTAAAATTATTTTTATTTATTAATTAAAATTCTGCAGGATTTTCAATGTATGTGTTTCTGAGGTAAACCAAGAAGCAACGTCTACTAGTGAGAAGAATTCTTTAAATCTTAAGAACTATCAAGTCTGCAGTAAAAGCAGCATTTATTCTGTGTCTAACTAAATCTGTAAGAATGATTCCTGCACGTGGATCCTTTAACCTAAATCTGTTTCTCTGTTTTAGGAAGTTGGGCGTCATTTGGTATTCTGACATGTATCAATACCAATTTTTGTTTAATTTTACTCTATGAATTTTTAGAAAACGCATCCCAATCAGATGGTTTTAGTCAGATTGCCATACCTCTGGCATATTTACCTTTGCCTCTGTTTCGAATTTTACAGAATCAAAACACGTACTTGTGCTTTGGATCCTTAACAGATGTTACCATTTTGAATCCCTCAGCCAAGATAGGTTCACTGGGTTAAATGATGCAGATACTGAAAGGGAACTCCAGATAGTTGGTGTGTCTACTGACCATTTGTGTAGCAAAACCTTTTTCTGTGAGGCATGTTTTAATAAATGCAAGTGAACACTTCAACATTTTGAGAAAGATATACAGAATATTTAGAAATTGTTGGAGCTAGAATACTATGACTGCCCCATCTGTAAGTGTAATGATTCATAAAGCACTTAAGAGAAAATGCTAATGCATTTTGTGACAAGAATAGCAATTTCTAGTAATGAGAGTTTAACAAAAGTCTTAAAATGTACCCACTTACTACTATAAAGCCATGAGCTGTATAGAAAGATATAGACACAAATTATAGATAACAAGAATATTTATTCCATTAACAGTGGAAGATTATTTGTTACTTAACCTATAGAATTCTCAAAATTGCTAAATTGGTTCCTGCTGTGCCTGATACCATTGCAGACTAACTAGCAGATATTGCTAGCTTCCAGTATATTTACTCTTACTGCATAGTTTCTTTCCCTATGAAATATTTAAAATAATAAATATTTTATCTTGAAGGTGGGTCAAAATAGCAAGAAAAAAGTGATTATATTCTTGTACTAATTTTTCGGAATAGCTGAATTCTGCTTGCAGTCATTTCTGTCATATAACAAAGGCTTCTGAGACCATGTTACTTAATTATTGGGTTAAATATTTCAGGGTTGTTTGTGATATGCAGTAAAAGCCACTCCCACACAGAACTGCTGGAAGTGATAAATCCATTTCTATTAGTGTTTCCATTATGACATTGTCTGAGAATGTTAATAGTCTGACTTAGTTGCAAAGATTTCTGAATAGCTGTTGACAATAATGTTGATAGACAATGTAGAAAGATAAAACAGGAATCTCAAAAAAAAAAAAAGGAAAGATGAAGAATTCTTTCCTCTGGACTTTTGTCTAAATTTGAATAGAAATAGATGTTTTCCTGATTGCTGTTCCTAGGCAAGCAAACATTTATCCCAGTATGGAAGGTTTGTATTAAGCATATGGAACAGAAATGGAGAGCTTGGTTCCTGCATATTTGGTGCAGAATAACTGACCTTTTGGGACTGCAATGTAGACATACGCAGCAACTAATCTCCTAATACAATTTCAATAAAAGGTGATACAGCAAAGGGCATGGAGTCCAAGATTACCACCACGCTGAGCCAGGGAGTGTAGACAGATGAGTGCAGTCAGGAGGCTGAACCCTCTCAGGCTGTTGGGGACAGAGAATGGCCAAGTACCAGAGCAGTAAATTTGGGATAGAATCAAGGGAATTTGCTTTTAGCATCCACCTTTTGCAAGGAAGTGATCACAAGCAATACAATTTGTGTGGTGTGGAGGTCCTCCGGGGTCATAGATGGTGGAAAGCCCAGATTTGCCAGTGTGAGAGGTGCTGTTGTGCAGGCGAGCAGTGAGCATGCAGTCACATCTGACTGGGGAGCAGTCTATCCTATTCTACTTACTGACAGAGCTTGCTTCTGCTTTCTTTCACCAATAATTTTACTGAAGAAGGGCACTCCAGAAGTGTGAAACAGCGGTTGAAAGCTCTTGAGTTCAACTGGTAGCATCCAATCTGTATTCCAAAAATGCTTTTTTTTTTTTTGTATTTCTTGGAGGAATAATCCCAGGCATGTTGTGGACCAAAAGGATGGATAGCACCTTTACATAAAAGGACCTGGGGATCCTTATTAACAAAGTGAATGTGAGCTAGTAATGTGTTCTAGTGGCAAAGGTGGCCAACACCCTCCTGGACTGTATTAGGAAGAGCATTGCCAGTAGGTTGATGGAGATGATCCTTCCTTTTGATGGTAGCAAACAAAGAGAAGAAAAGAATGCCATGGGAAAAAAAATATTACCTAGAGGCACGATTGCACATGAAAGAGGCATCTTCCACAGGATAGAATTTTATAAACTAATTTATGAAATGCAGTGGAAGATCTTGTTCTGTTTCAGGAAGATCCAGGTTTAGGCAATTTAATCACACCTGAGCTTTTAGGCACCTGGCTGCTGATGTACAGACCCTGGAGCAAAGATGCTTTGCTCAAGCTCCTGAAATAGCACTTTGGAATGTATGATAAAGTGGTTCTAGAAGTCAGTACTCTGAGTCAGAGGGCCACATAGATCTGGATAAAGAGGAAATACAGAACAAGATGTCACTGACGTTCCACCACTTTTGAGAGCTTAGGCACCTGCTTGCAGCCCTGAATCAAGCCCATCTGAAAACTGCAGTGTGGCATGTCACCAGTTCAGCTTTCAGGAGTTGATTAGAAGTTACCGTTGTCTGTAAATTATGTCAGGACTTGCCTTTTATGCAATAGTCCTAAGGTTAGAGCACTTCCCTCAGATTTGAGAAACTGTTTCATCGTCCTCAGTTTATCTTATAAATTGTTATAAAAGCATTTGATAAACTGAAATAGAAATGCAAAAAATATTAAAGACATTAAAAAATATTATGTCAAATTCTTTGACTTTTTTGGTTTTATCACCTTTGAAGTGGTTTTGAGGTCCTCTATGAAATGAACAATAACTTAAGTCATGCATTGCCCCTCATTTCTTGGCCTCTTAATCTTCAATGTGCATCACCTCCCAAAAAAGGTCTAATTTTATGCTAGACTTGTTCGATTATTACTCTAATTACGACACCTGTTAATATATGATAATTCAGTTGACACTGTATGCATGCTGATGTATCCTTAGAGCCTTAGATATCTTGTTACCCATACCAAATATATTATTAAACTTTGCCCTTTTAAACTCCGTATTTAGTTATGAGTTAGCAATTAAATATTTCTGTTGCATCATTACAATACTGCCTCCATCAAATAGAGGGGCTGAACTGCCACATATAAAACACATAGATTAACAATGTTTTTCCATATTTACTTTGATTATAATAAATCTCTTGGCAGTCAAGAAATCTGGACTTGCCTGTTGGCATTTTGTTTCATGACATGAAAGATCAAGGTAATTATATGTATGGTTTTCTAGTGTCTTGACTGTTGCAGAATTAAATGACTGAAAACTTAGCTGGAAGGAAGAATGCTGTATTTATTCTTACTTACTTGCATTGTGTGGTTACTATAATACATGATATAAATATTTAGAAAACTGCTCTCCCGCTTTATATCTGCCTCTTCAGAGTGGCAGAAATCTCTCTTAATCAGGTGCTTTGATTGCCATATGACTCCATCATTTCTTACCTTTTGTGTGTTGTCTATCAGCTTCAAAAATGCTGTAAATTTCCCCATTGTATTTCAGTCTGCAAATAAAATTTTAAAGTGTAAACATCATGAGTCATGTATTTGGCCTCACCCTGTATAAATACATTCAGAATATCTTTGCACAGAGTATTTGCAAGCTTCACAGCACCTACAGCAGATAGCCTAGTGAGTTCTTTGGGAATTAGTGGAGTTCAGGAATTTCTTTAGCAGAAGATGTCCCAACATCATGTGATTAACAGTAAAGATTTCTTATAGGAACTACTGAAAACTACTTTGCTTTTATCTTTGGATAGAGCTACTGGGCATCACCAGATGACTTTGCTAGAGATAGTCTAGCAATATTGGCTACAACAAACGAATGTGTAGTTACACCTTAGAGTATGTGATACAAGACAGATTTTCATTCTGCCCATGAACTTATTCTAGTACACAGTCTAAAATAACTTACAGCTCTAGATATCTTTGAAAATCTCTTCCAGTATATAAAACTACAAACAGATAGCTCCTACATCTCTAATCCATGTACTGTATCACAACAAAAGAATAAATCCCAGTCATTTAAACTATCAGGCCGGTCAGTCTCACCTCTGTGCCTGGCAAGATCATGGAGCAAATCTTCCTGGAATCTATGCTAAGGCACATGGAAAACAAGCAGGTGATTGATGACAACCAACATGGCTTTACCAAAGGGAAAACGTGCCTTACGAATTTGGTGGCCTTCTACGACAGAGCCACGGCGCTGGTGGATAGAGGAAGGGCAACTGACATCATCTACCTGGACTTGTGCAAAGCCTTTGACACAGTCCCACATGACATCCTTGTCTCTAAGTCGGTGGGACATGGATTTGAGGGAAGGACCACTCGCTGGATAAGGAATTGGCTGGACGGCCGCACTCAAAGAGTTGTGGTCAACGGCTCA
>WKFP01015249.1:173901-223268 GCA_011057875.1 Pterocles orientalis | reverse complement strand
ATACAAATACATTGGTGGATATATGTATGTTGCAGAATGAAATACCCAAGTTCCCTGTAGCATTGAAAGGAAGCTAACCATAGCAATATTGAGCTCAGCTTTGGTTATTAACTTGCATTTTAGCTTTTGCCCTTTCTTCCTTTAACTCCTCCTTTAAATTTTTCTTGAGATTTCTCATCTATTTTAGAACTTAAGAATCTGGGGACCAGGACTGTCCTTTGCCACAGTCTGTGTTCTCTTACGGCAGAAGGGCCTTGTCCTGATAAGGCTTTTCTGTATCGTTGTGACACCTGCTTTTTAGTGTCAGGCAGCATATTTGACGGTTTTTCAGCACAAAGATGGCTACTTGAGCTTTCAGATTTTGTGTGCTTATCCAAACTAATCTTGTATTCCTTTGAAGTATATTCATTTCTAATATTAGTCCAAATTATGAATTATTTCAGTGTCAGGAATTACTAGTAAGAATATATTAAATAATTTGAACTCTTACTAAGCTTCTTAACTGAAGGAGGGCTGAAGAATCCTTCTAAGATAACTTTTCATACCTCTCCATTAGAATTTGGTAATGTCAACAGAGAAGGAAATTAAATAGTCTCTCTACATCATCAGTGAAAGCTGTAGAAAGTACAGGATTATTTCTTGCGGTTGATCTTAAAGAGAGCTTCAAATGCAGCCCCCTTCTGCAGAAAAATGTAACCAGAATCATTCCGGGCAGTAAGCATTCCAGTTATGTTGCTCACTTGCATGCAGATAAAAATATTTGATGTGGTTTTGTGTGTCATTCAATTTCAAAGTCACTTACACAAAAATGAATATTAGTAAAGACAAGATTTGGAGAGGCAGTGTCTATTCCGAAATGAAAACATTAGAACAGAGATTGAATGGCCCTAAAACAGTGCTCTTCCTGTGCCACAGTATACTATTAAATTCCCTTTCTCCTCCTAAAGTAGCTGGAAAACAACCCAGTAACAACTATAATTTCTTCTTCTGCTATTCAACCCACAGTTTCATGAGTATTTAAAATAAGTAGAAAAATAACACTCACTGTGTTTATTTGCATTAATGTTCATTTATCAGTATTATAAAAACTATAGTTCAATGTATGAAGTGTGCAAGCTGATTTCTGCAGCAAAACACTGAGGCATACTAGAAAATTAATTAATCAGCTTTACATAATGTATGAAACATGCAAAACTGAAGTTATGAAGGTGATGTTTTAACTTGAGCTACATACACTATATTTCAGGTCATTAATGGATATCTACTCTGTATTTTGAAAGGACTAACTTGGCAATTAGAAAGCAATTATAAGCCCATTCAGGTGGAAGACAATTTAAACTGAAACAGTGATATTAATTGGGAGCAGTTTAAGAACATTTAATTAGATGCCCCCAAAGCCTCAATTCCGTAATTGGAAAGGAAAGCCATGCTCTTTAAAAAGGAACTAGCTTATATTGGGAAAGAACCTTACCTATAAAAAACATCCCAGAGAAGAGGAAGAAATGGAAAAGAGGGTAACTTGATAGAAATGAGTGTTGTTATAAACTGGTAATTTTATTTAGAAGCTAGGAATTGGAGGAAAAATAACAGAAACTGGAAAAAAACTAGTGTCCGGTGAAGCAAAGGCCGATACCTTACTTTCTAAAGTATAATAACAAACATATCTATCCATTTCTTTCCACTGGTAGCTGCAAGTTGTGGAAATCTCCATAGTAACTCTCAAATACAGACCTTTTTTTTTCAGTAGGTATTACTGTTCTATATTTGTGGGTGGGATTCAGATAGTCCCTTAAGTCCTGATGAAGAAGAAACAGCTTCTTCTCAGTTGAGACTGTTGTGAATGGGAAATGACAGCTAGATATTTTTTAATTAGGAGAATTGAGTTTTGCATTTTTTTTTTGTTAGAAGAATGACAAAATTTCTATATGATCTTTCTCGGTTGCTAAATTAGGGTAAGTGTTAATGATACTTTAATATTAATTTCTTGGTTCAAATCTTTCAAAATTCCAGAATAGGTCACTCTGTTTTAAGGACATAAGGGGCTGCAGTAGGGAATAACATATATTCTGAGGTTATTCTGATAATGCGGAAAAACAAAAAATCTGTTTTATCATGTTTCCAAGGAGTTTTACTTGCTCATTCTTATGGGAAATCTTGAGAGACAGAAAGGGCAGTGGAGCTGCTAAATGTTTTAGAAAAGGTAAACAGAAGAGAGGAATTGTTAAGCTGGAAAAGGTCACGTTTGGACAGATTGAATTTCAGTTGATGAGACTGCTTCTAAAATGTGATATCCGAGAGGAGGAAAGGAAGAACTCAAAGGCACAGAAACACACCTGAAGATCGTTCTTAAAAGTCCAAATATGAATTACAGAAGAAGGGATGATGAAAGGAAGCTGTCTTCATACCTATGTTACTGCTCATGTAGCAGAAAAATTGTTCTGCAGATTAAAAATCAGGTTTGTATTTGTGTAGCCCTAATGACCTTTTCATTTGAGAGGACGAGTTGGAGGAGCCTTGTATTAAAAAGGCTCCCATGCTACCTTCTATCTAAATCCAAAGCCTCTTTCTTGTAACTAAAAAAGTTTAATGAACCACTGCACAGATGCGTGTCCTTTGGGTAGCTTTGAAATTCACAGCCATTCTGATTCAGATTCTACTCCAAGTTGTCCTGATTCCTGTCCACTCTCTGAGAAAGTAGTGGGGCATATTGCATTATCCTGGTTACAATAAACTAGCTCTCAAGCTTTCTATAGAGGGTTTTCTATGCCAGTAATCCTTCTGCAAAGATTTTTCTGGAGGATCATAGTACTAAATCTAGGGATGTCCACGGCATGTTCTCTCTCTTATTGTTGGAATTAAAAGTGATGATTTCCGAGGGGCTGGGTTCAAAGTTTTTATCAGCATTTGACTGATGAAAGCAATCACTAATAGAAGTGTTTGCTTTATCTGTGTTGTGTCTGATTACCCTGCATTACTTATCTAAAACTTCTGAGCTGCCCTAATAGGGCTATCTAAAGTGAAGGACATGAAAGTATTAAGAAGCAAATATTTAAAAAACGCTCAGTTCTGACTAGCCAAAAATCTACTTTGGTAAAGCTATAGCTGCTGGTTTCCCTAAGGAAAGTAACATGACAATTAACATAAGTTTGAGTAAAAACCTGTTAGCTTCAATTTAAGGTTCTGTAATGAGCTATGTTTGTTTCATATTGTGTTATATCAAAACCAGGGAAATTAATATTGAATTTAAAGCTTTTTTTTTTTTCTCTAATAACTGAATCAAATACTAGTGGTTTGATTTTCTAGACTTGCTGTATACCAAATCAAATGCAAGGATCTCTTTATGTGCTTCTACTTTGTGTCTATTCAATCTCGACAGTTGATTGTGTTGCCAAATTTGGATTGTTCTTGACAAAAAATTTAAAATGGTATCTTCTAATTAAAAATAAAAGAAATAGTATCTTCTATGTTGTGGTTTCCTGGCAAGGTAACAAGTAAGAGGCTGTGGGTGTTGAACTTTATCCAAGAATTTACAACATCCAGATAAGGGATGTCACTTTAGCTATCAGGTGAAGTAGGCTGCTGATTAGTCTATAAGCTGTTGCTGGAAATGATTGACTGTTGCTTATGTTTCAGGTTGGCTGAGTCAGAGAGTGTCTGAGAGCCCTTGCTACCTGTAAGTATGCTCATGGGTAGGCAAGGCTAAGTGCTCCTGCCCTGGAGGAATGGGTGGGGCTGTGACTACTTCCAGCATCAACTCTCTCTCCCCGTCCACCAGCCCCTAGCCTAGCAGATGCAAGCATCACCTTCCAGAGCCTTCCAAATCCTTTCCTGACTTCTAGACTATATCGGTTCTCAATTTGTTCCTCCTCTCTCTCCTCAGATGACAGCAGCCATGGTGCAGGAGGAGGTGTAAGACTGGTAGAAGGAAAGAAAGGCCCTTTATGCATGGGGAGGAGGACAGGCAAGAGCTGCAAAATCATGGCAGAGGTAGGGATGGAATTGCCAAGATAGGAAGGAGGTAGGAAGTTAGCTAGAAAAGTCCCAGGGTAGGCCAGCTGGACCTAGTCTTTAGTAAAGTTTTTGTTTCTAAACACAACTGTGCATCTGTCTTTGTTTTTTGTTTTTTTTTTTTTCTCCTGCTTGTTTGTTCTTCTGTCATTTTACAACTTGATTACTTGTTCATGTGATATTCTGAATGATTTTCTCTGGGGAAGAATCCTCACAATACCTCAAGTATGTTGTTTTTAAAAGCTGTATTGTTTTCAGGCTGTGTCTGAATAACTCCTTCTTGATATATTTACCTTGGCAAACAAGCTTTTTTGATTTCTACAGAGTATTTCCCAATAGATCAAACAGGAGCTCAGGATGTTCCCTGCAGATTGCTTTGTTTAATGTCAACTTCTCTTCAGTTATCCATCTTCATTTATGAATTGATCAAGGAGCACATTTTTTTAAATCCTTACCTACCCCCAGCCATGGCTTGGTGATACTGAGACATTGGTATTTTGGGTATTGTTTCTAAGTAATGAATGTGATAGCTTTAATACTAATGAGCATATTCAACCATGTATTTCATAGGATAAGTAGTCCTGGTTAGAGACTATTTCCTCAAATGGAGCCCACTTCAGAATAGCAGTAACTGATAATAAGTTCCTCGATATCAGTCCAATATCCTTACAGCAAGAAAATGCAGACAGAGCTGATGACTATCCCAAAAGCAGTGAGGCTCACCCATTAAGTGCTCTGTGAAGGGTGCAGGTGCTTTGTTTGGGTTGGTAAAAGAATAGAGAAAACCATAACTTATCATGTCTATGCTGTTCTTTTCCATGCTCTCATATCTGCTAGGCTGATGATCAGCTTGTGGGGTTTTCCAACCTGGTGCTATCTGATTTGGGAGGGTAGAGATGGCAAAATTAATAAGAGAATGCTCCTGCCCTGAAGAGCTTGTGTCATCTTGTGTAAGAGGCAAGAGTCCTCTGTGTAGTTTACCCCACGGTGAACATGGGGGAAAAAAATAAACCTTGTAGGTTTCACATACACAGAGAGACAACTCTCAACATTATTTTTTTTTTTAAATTTATGTTATGATATTCTGGACAAGGGAGAAGGACAGCTGGACTGAAAGACAACAGGAAAAAGGGAGTGAAGAAAGGGATAGAGTGGCATGCTGGAGACCCAAATTTGAGCTTTCCTGGATATTCTTTTTGATGGCAGTTTGGAATTTGTTTGTTCATTCTGGTTTTGTATGGTTATTTTAATTCTGGATCTGTTGTGTCTTGCTCAGTTTTTGTAATAAAACTGCTCTGCTTTTATTGAGGGAGTGATGCAGGAATGACTGGGTGAGGCAGGCAGCATGGCAAAGCAATGAAAGAGGAAATGGAAAAGTACTGGCATCTCTAAGGAGAGCAATGTCCATGGCATACTAGTCTGAGATCTGAGAAAGGAGTATTTAGGATGGACACAGTCAGCACTTATTAGAGAGCATCCACATTGTACATTGTGGAAAGAGGTATGGTAACATCCGAACAGCACAGTTCCTGAGAAATGCCGTTGATCTTTTTCTAAATATCGTAAGCTTTCCAGTTTCTGGTCTGCTTAAATAATTTTCCCTTAAATAAATAAAACTAGCTCTGGTTGTTTTTATTTTTCTTGTAAGAATTTATACTTATTTACTACCAAAATAATTTTATGTTTTCTCTTGCAGCTATTTTCTTTGTGATCTTCTTTTGAGGGGATTTGGATAATTGATTCAATCATTGGAAGAGAGCCTCATTGTTTGTTATAGGTTTTGTTTCACCCACTAGATCACACTTCATGTCAAAATTACTGTTCACAGTGATTTGGTTTGCTAATGTTTCAGACATTTTTTGCCTGCTTTCAAAGTGAACACTGATCAACAGATTAATTAGTTATTTCTGGTTTCTGCGTAACCATCCAGGTATGTTACCATTTACAGAGCTACAACAGAAAACACGGTAATCTCTCTAGACCAAAATGGACAAGCCCTGATTAGTGTCTTTCTCGTGCATATTGGCCGGAGAGGGTACAGGCGCAGAGAAGCGAGGAGCTTGGCTGACTGCTTCTGAATGGCAGGTTTCAGAGAGGAGGAAACTTTGCAAACCTGTCTTCAGGAAACTCTGATTTCTCTCTCTGTCTGTAATAGATGGGCTTTTCAACTAAATGTTAACTTAAATAGATAATTGCAACTTGATATGAAAAAGATAATATAACTGTCAGGCATACAATGCGGTTTTTCTTCTCTGTTTTCAACTATTGTGCTTACAGCAGTTTGAGAGGTAAAGTGTTGAGCTTTAAGCATAGTATGACAGCATTAGTATTGGCACATAACCTGATTTTTTGTATGAACAAGATTATGAAAATCAATTTGCTTAATAATTATGTGCAAAGCATAAAGCTATTTTAGTTCTTGTTTATTGTTTCATCTATGTAAGCCTTTTTTAGTACTGCTACTCCACCTGTGTGTCTTGAATGGGAGACTTGAGACTGGTAAGGAAGAGCAGGGAGGCAATGCTGAAGAGACTACAAGCATCCCTTCTCTTTCTGACCTATCAGCAGAAGGGGCAGGGAATCCAAGTTACTCTGAGCCTCTCGTATTTTACAGCTTTTCTGATCCCTTATTTTTCCTGTAGTTTGCAATAAATTTTGCACCACTTCAAATGCTCTGAGCAGGTGCAGATTAGCCACTGCACCATAATGTGCAGCCTTGCAGCCCCAGGCCACTCGTGTAAGACCAATAGTTTTCATCTGTGAAGTTGCTAGTATAAATGTTAAGTGTTGGACTCTCCACTGTTGACCTGTATGAGGACAGGCTCCTATGCTGGTCCTACAGGGGCTGCATAATAGCCAGGGTATTCTAGGCAATCCTTCTGCAATGCACTATTTCTTCTGCTCCAAAAGCATACTCAGCATAGCCTACCCTTGCACAGGGTCCGCTGAAGGAACAGTACTAGTGCTATTTCTTGTGCTGTAGGACATACAGAAAACCAGGTATGTGTAGCCTGGATTGCAGTTTCACATGCCACCACAGCAACCCTCTCTCCCCCAGCAAAAGCCTGCATTATAAATGCTTGTGCTGATGTTTTGTAAGCATCAAGATGAGTCAACTATTCAGCTGCTTTCTGAACTGATCCTTTCCATTTCATGTGTGATTTTTGACTAAGTGTACTTAGGGACTGCATTTATTTTAGACTGAGGTAACTTGTATAGCACAGGGACTCTGGAAACAGCTTTGCATTACTATTTTGAGTTAGCTCTGGATTACATATGCTGTGAAAAGAAGCTACTTCACTTTGAGATGCAGGATGGTTTTCCACAGAACCAACTCATAGTCTGGACCATGGCACAGTTAATCCCCATGTGGATACAGCACCCAGGAGTGATGGAGAGGGCTTGTATAGTACACATTGAACTGAGACTGGGTATCACAGAGGTCTGCCTTCTAGTGGAACTTGCTATTAGATTGTAATTCTATGGTGAGATTATTTTAAAGCTGCCATACAAGATCTAAACTTAAGAAAATTACCTTCACGGTTAACACCAGGGTAAGTAAATTTTTCCTATAGGAGATACTGAACCCTGTCCAAATTAAAATTTTCTCAGACTTTTAGCAACAGTGCTAGACAGATTAATTTCAAAGGGCTATAATATCAGCTAGCGGATTCAAAACTGCAAGTTCATGGACAAAAAGAGGAGGCAGATGAACTGTAAGGAAACAAAGGTTTTCTCCTTCTGTTGCCTGTGTAAAAACTGTTTACAACGTGTTCCTTGACATATGTTGAGCGCATTAGTGGGTACTGCTGCCCTTGGTTTGGCATAGTGGACTTTATGGGATTAGATCTTTTTGCTGAAGCAAAAGAATGGTCTCTGTTTCAGCTTCATTCATAACCTCTGAAAAGAACAGCATCATCAGTGAAAACAAAAGCAGTTCCATATTTAATTTATAAGTCTTAAATAATTTTCCATTTCATAGGAACAACCTGTTTGCAGCTAAGGTCCTTGCTCAACAGATTTTCATACTGAAAACTCTTTCTATGTGATAAAATTGCCTCACTAAAAAAAAATATAGCTCAGTCATAAAAATTGCTGTGACCTTGTACTGTTTTTCTCTTTACAATTTTTTCCTAGTGCTGAACTGTAAGCTTAAAAACATATACTTATGTATTTTACTAGTTTGAAAAGCTATCATGGATTCCTTGCACTCCCTTAGGAAAGTCGATATTGCTGTTAAGATGATACGTGAACACTCAGGCTCTTTCATAATGGTTAGATCAAAAATCTTTCTCAGAAGAACAGATAGGCAGTTTTAAGGTCCTCTTTTATTTCTTTTGCAATTTTCTCAAGTTATTACTTGCTGCTTCCTGTAAGTGCAAATGAACAGAGCTTAAAAGGAATATCTGGAAATTCCAGACTGTGTCAGAATGGTCTGAAAGGGACTGTTGCCTCTTAATACAAAATTCAAATGCATTTTATGAATAATACACTATACTTGTTAATGCTAGCAGGAGATAAGTACAATTGAAAGCAAGTAAAATAACTGCTTAAATATCAGGCTGTGGAAGTCTACTGTGTTTGCCTCAAGATCAACCTGTGCAGGCTAGTTAGGGAACAATTAATGAAAATTATATTCTCCAGTACATTCTCTAGGATGCCTTTTTTCTGTAACTATCTGCTAATGAATCCCAAGAGAATACCAACAGAGCAGAGAAACAAAATGTGATCCAATTTATTCTCAACAATTCTTGCTTCCTTCATAGTAATACACCATATAATTAGGAAACTTGCTATTCTGGGGTTTCATAACATTTTGACTGGAAGACCCCAAAGTTGTTTGACAATGTTTTTGATGAGAGTTTAATGTAAGATATTGAAAAATTGTTTGATTTCTGTTAAATGTAGGAGAGCACTACTTTTGGAGGTGGACTGCTGCATTACTTCTCTGAAAAATTGTAAATGCTGGTAGCATGAAAACAACACTCTTGTGAATTCCTTCAGTCTCTTGAACAGAGTCTTGAACACAACCTTAATAAATACTCAAAGGCACTATGCCATACAGGAATCCAGAGCATGTAGTCTGAAAATTGCATTAAAAGATCCAACCTAATAATGACACATCTTTTAAATGAGGAACTTTTTTGAATCCACTGAAACATTCCAGAAAAAGATGAGAATCTGGGGAGTAATGCATAAAATCAGTTGTATTTCAAGCAATTCATTTTCTTTGAAGACAAAGTATTTCATTGAAAACTGTTCTTTGTCTAAACTGCAAATAGTTTGATAGGACTCATATTTATACCTATACCTTACAAAAGCCTCACTGGCATTAGATTGTCAACTTGCAAAGCCACTGTATTTTAAATGCTTATAATGATATGACTTTGAAGTTTAAGCCTGTATAATAAGCATGATGATGAAAAAGTAATTTTTTTAGAGCCTTGGGTTTTTTACAGTTCATAAAATTGTAAGTTAAAAATTAGATATCACAACTATGGTAGTTACGTTACTATAGTAGTTACGTTATGGAGAAGATGTTACGTTTTATCTGACACTCATGTGGGTAGCAAGACAAGTGACCCTCAGGTAAATACCACCTGGACTGTCTCTGTATGAACTGATAACTAATGACATTATGAACATCTCTTGTATATCTGTCCAGCAGCTTTTCCAAGAACTTTTCTGCTTTTATTTTTCTTGTCTTTAGCCAAAGGCGTGATGAGTGTGGTCTGGTGTTTGCAAGCTGTCCAATGGCTTAATGCAACTTCCCTCACAAGAGCTATGTTTTTTAGTTATTTTTGCTATGTAACTTGCACTGACTTGGGATTAACAATGTCATATCAGAGAGATACTGTGGACATGCTTTTCTTTCAAAATTGGCTTTTTTGTAAATCTACTGCTTTGATAGAATACCTCTTTATTAACATTTTCTAAAGTACATTAAGTGCCATTTATCATTCTATAGCAATGCTGAGTTTTGCCTTCAAAACAATAATTCACCACAATGGTTACATGTGAAAGATACAATGAACTTACTTTTTGATTCTAGAATGACTTTTCAGAGACTTTGTGGATATGGTTCCTCAGGGATATTTTTGTTCCTTCTGTGCCATCTTGGGTGACCCAAAATCCTCAACAGATCTGCTTGTGGCTGTCATTTTCTTTCCATGACAGACACCAATTTTATTTAGATTATAGAACTGTTGTTAAAATCTGTGTTCTAGGTACAGCTTCTGTGATAGGGTCCACAGCTGTGGTTTTTTTTTTTTCATTTTGTTACTGTATAACAAGACTAATAATAGAACAACAGAATGGTTAGGGTTGGAAGGGACCCTAAAGATCATCAAGTTCCAACACCCTGCCATGGGCAGGGACACCTTCCACTAGACCAGGTTGCTCAAAGCCTCATCCAGTCTGGCCTTGAACACCTTCGGGGATGGGGCATCCATAATATAATATTGATACGTGACTTACCAGACATATTAAATTGCTTATTCAAACACTGAAAAGAGAAGTTTCCATATCTCACATATGGAATATCCTTGTCTCAAAGAGGAACAAGCTGTATTGTGGGGATCGCTGCTCAGAAACATTCTGGTGTCTGCATTAGTTAAACACCTCTAATGCTCTAAAACTGGTGTTCCTCTATTGGCAAAAACTTGACGGCATCTAAGTTTTTTAGGTACTTCTATTGAGTCTCCTTGCAGAAGCTCAGAAAACCCTGTTTTTAGTTCCTACTAGTTATATCAAAGTCCACAGAACCCTAGCCCCTGGGACTCCCAAATTAAGATTCCTAAAAAAGAAACAGATATTATGCAAAGAGAGGGTCCTGAACAGGGAGAGGTGTGTGGCTGCTTTGTGTGCTGGTTTGGACTGGGATAGAGTTAATTTTCTTCACAGTAGCTAGTATGAGGCTATCTTTTGGATTTGTGCTGAAAACAGCATTGATAATGCAGGGATGTTTTAGTTACTGCTGAGCCAAGGCCTTTTCTGCTTCTCACCCCACCCCACCAGTGAATAGTCTGGAGGTGCACAAGAAGTTGGGAGGGGAAACGGTTGGGACAGCTGACCCCAGCTGACCAAAGGGATATTCCATACTATATACATCATGCTCAGTATATAAAGCTGGGGGAAGAAGGAGGAACAGGGGGCATTCAGAATGATGGTGTTTGTCTTCCCAAGTAACTGTTATGTGTGATGGAGCCCTGTTCTCCTGGAGATGACTGAACAACTGCCTGTCAATGGGAAGTAATGAATGAGTTATTTGTTTTGCTTTGCTTGTGTGCGTGGCTGTTGCTTTACTTATTGAACTCTCTTTATCTCAACCCATGAGTTTTCTCTTTTATTCTTCAGTTTCTCTTCCTCATCCCACTTGGGGGAGAGTGAGCAAGCTGTTGTGTGGTGGTTATGGTGGCTGGGGTTAAACCACAACACTTTGTTAGACAGGCACACCAGGATTGAGTGCTTAGACCCCAATCCTTTCTCAGAGTCTGTCTTTGATATTTCATTTCTTTGGAATGATCAGCTTGTGAGCATCTTTGTTTAGCTACTGTTCTTGTGATCTCTGTGGGAAGCTGAGTGGCCAGCTCAAGACTTTTGGATTTCATTTGATGGTAAACTTCAGGTATTTATTTGTTGTAAATCTGAAAAGTGAATAAAATCTCATTTATTTCTCATGCATAGGTAATATCAAGGAAGTATGGTGGTCATTAAACTAATGTATTGAGGACTGCTGTTTCTTGTTATGACAGTTTTTATCTAGGCATTTGGAATTAGCTAAGAATTATAATACAGAATAAGTAAAGATGTTAAACAGTTTGTAGCTGCCTAAACAAAAGTAATCTGCCTACATTTCAGAGCTTTAGGTATTACACCCAGATAATTTTCTGTATATATGTCTTGTGGATATGAATTTTTTCTGCATAGTTTTCCTGTAGATGCTCTGCTATTAGCCAAATTTTAAAGGTATTTCTTTAAAGGCTGTCAATGTTCCCATAATCAACTTCCTCTAGGCAGGTCATTTTACCAGAAAAAAAAAAAAATATACCATGACAGTCGAAATTTGGAAGGAAGTCAGTTCAAAGGGGAATAGTGTTCATTGGTGGTAATAGTGAAATATATCTACAGATAGAAGAGACCAAAGTAGCTTAATTTTTCATTTTTATGGATTTGAGGAGTGTTTTTCAGTATCTATTGTAGGTACCTAACCTTGGAGGTGAGGTTGTATCATTTCCTCCTGCTGTCAATGAAGAGAGAGAGGCTCCTCTCTGCTGTTGGAGAAGCAGTCAGACTTACAAGTCCTGGATATGTCTCTGGGAAACCCTGCCACTTTCCACTGACAATAAATTAAGAGATATAGAGACAGAGTATACAAATAAGTAGCCCAAATCGAACACTGGGATGATATTTTCCTTGTCTCAGCTGTGTTGTATGCTGTATACTGGAGACTTTGTGTGCCATAACAGGTAATTCAGTCAGCCATTGCCCTTTCTTAGTAGCCTGTTTGCATGCAATTCTTTGATCAAGAGGAGCTAATCAGGCTTGTGTGTCAGGAGTTGGACAATGGGCAATCTTCATGTCCACAGAATAGCAACAAAGCTGGTGAAGGTTCTAGAGCACAAGTATTATGAGGAGCAGCTGAGGGAACTGGTGTTGTTTAGCCTGGAGAAAAGGAGGCTAAGGGGAGACCTCATCACTCCCGCATGAAAGGAGGCTGTAGTGAGGTGGGTGTCAACCTCTTCTTCCAAGTAACAAGTACTAGGACCAGAGGAAATGGCTCCAAGTTGTGCTAGAGGAGATTTAGATTATACATTAAGAAAAAATTATTCACTGAAAGGATTGTCAAGCATTGAAGCAGGCTGCCCAGGGAAGTGGTTGAGTCATCATCCCTGGAGGTATTTAAAAGTTGTTTAGATGTGGCATTTAGGGACATGGTTGAGTGGTGGACTTGGCAGTGTTAGGTTTATGGTTGGACTTGATGATCATAAAGGTCTTTTCCAACCTAAATGATGCTATTCTACGATCTATGGACCTGCTGATTCAGCAAGAACTCTGGTCTTTTAAATAATTGATTACTTGGCCTGAAGAGGGTCTGGAGATAAACAGTATTACATTCAAAGTGTAGCATCTGTATTACAAGAGAAAACGTAAAATAACTCTTTACTTTGCCCTTCCTCGTTACTGATATGCTTTCAAAAATAATTTCCTCTAATCAGAGCTTGCATGTTGAAATATATAGCTTGTAAATTACATAGTATACATATTTGTAACACCAATAGCACACAGGATTAGAGTGTTTACAAAATCAGGTTCTTAGCACCTTCACATTTATTATTATCATTGTGATTGCACATTGAAAGAGTTCAATATTTCCTTGACTTACGAAACTTGCTTTGACGTAAATATTGTATCCATGTGTTTCCAGCTTTAACTCAATATGTAATATAACATAGTGTTATGTTGAAAAATGGAAATTTCTGGATTTTTTTTTTAGAAATTAGGTGGAATCAGATTTTGGAAAGGCAGAATCAGACTTTGGAAATGCAGAATCAGAATTCAGAAATCTCCAATGGTAAAAACAACTTGTTGATAATAATTCTATATTATTTTCTCACTATTTTTTATCTTGAAATGATGTATAATCTAACTATTAGGGTGTTGTTAATTACCTTTTCAGGATCCTGCACTAGTTAAACATGTTAAAATTGCCTGATTTCTTGTGTCTTCTGGTCATATGGACTTCTTAAAATGTTTTCCCTTCTTACACAGAGATATCACTAAAATAATTTTTCATAAGAAAAAAAAAGGGTTATCTCCTAAATAATAAAAAAAAGTCTTGAATCTCATGAGGCATTCAGGTGATTAGCACTATATACATGCCTGAACTTCATTACAAATCTACATAGCTTTTTATCCTGAAATTATTTACACAGTTATACAAGAAATACTTGTTTAGTTTAATTACAGTTGTTCAAGTAGCTGTCCAGGCAAATTTTTAAGATCTCCAAATTTTCCAGTTGATGAAAAATTGGAAGAAACTGACTGGGGAAACAGAGGTTTCTTGAGAGCTGACAGTCTTTAAGAGCAAATTAGAAAACCATTAGTTAATGTTGATTTGCATGTTGTGATCCTGCCACCTAGTGAGGAATGGACTTTGACCTCTTGGTTCTTTAGCTCTCTGATTTCATGAAATGCAGCTAGATATTTAAATATCCTGCATCAGATATTAAAGTATATGCATTTTAGATCACGAGCACTTAATACTGGATTTAACAAGGGAAATCAAAATAGATGTCTATATCCACTCACTTCTTGAAAGCTTGGTTTAAGAGCAATGGAGAGCCATAAGTAGCCAGGGATTATAGCTATTGCTTTTTCAGAGTGAAAGGTCAGACCCTCAAAAGTTTATTTTTCAGAAAAATCTGCAGCAATACGAACCTCACTTAATGCATTTTTTAGTTTGTTTTTCCTGTATGAAAGTCTGTTTGTACAGATATTTATGCTTTAATTATAATTCTTTTTGACTAACTGTGTTTAAGAAATTCTTTTTAGAGTATTTCCTACCACAAAGAAAATTCAAGCAATATGTGCAGAACTGTGTCTTCATTAGGTGTGGTAGATAGTCACTGAAATACGGTATAAATAGTACATAATAAAATTATTTTCTAATTCTTGTAGCAAAAAACCCCAAACCTTTCTCCATTTTTCTGTCCTGCTTGTAGCAGAAGACTTGAAATTGATTTTTTTTATGTAGTAATCACACAGTATGGCCCAAGACAGGGAGCTTCTGGAGGGCAAAAGAGGGAATTAGGCTCCTGGTTCCCTCTGACTTTCAGAGAATCTACAGGGAAACCACTGAACAATCGCGTGGTAGCAGAGAATATACTTCGTTTTGAGTTGCCTCAGGTTTGTTTGAAGATGTTGATTTCTCAAATGCCTCTGTCTTTCTGCTGCCTCTGGCCCCTCATGAATGGAATAGAGGAAGTCCCAGCTGACCCCCTCTGTGCATGGGGCTGGGCATGAGCGGCTGTGCAGCCGTACGACCTCAGCTGTATCTGTGTATCAGAGGTCACTGCATCAACTTTTCTAGTTTCCTCTCTCTTCCTGAAAGTCCATTCCTGTGATTTAAACACTCCTGAAGGAGAAAGTCTTAATAGTATGTTTTAATTTGCTCAGATTTCTTCTACTGTTTTTTTTTTTAATTTAAAAAAAATGCTGGAAATTAAATATATGTATTAGTTGTGTTAGCAGGATGCCCTTCCTTACACCTCTGAAATTTTAGAGCCCTCAGGCTGCCTCAATTTCTCAGACAGTTTTTGCTGTACAGTGCAGATAAACTTCAGTGTATTGAGACAGTTTGTAGATAACAATATTCAAGCTAGCTGGCTAGGGAACAAGTGTACTGACAGATGGGCCCATTAAACTTTCAATAAGGTCCTCAGACACTATTATCTGTGTTTTGCTTGACGGAGGGACAAAGTGTTGAAAAACAGGATAAAAGAAGCTGTGCTAAGTTCTGTGCTTTTCTAGGTACAAGAACAATAAGAAGTATTACAGTAAAAGTGACCTGAATTAATGTCTTTTAGTAAAAAGGTCTAAGGATTTGCAGGACTGTATTTGCAAGCAGTAAAATGAAACTGAATTGCAGGAGCATGAGGAAATACATATCAATAAAAGAAGAAAGAGTGCTGTTCTAGGTATTTATACAATTTAAAACCTTTTCAAGCACACTGTCAAAATACCTTTGTGTTGCCAAGTTTTACTTCACACCTTTTTAGCGTAATGCTAAAGACCCATCAGTCTGTCAGAATAAAGTTAAATTTTCAACCAGAGAACACATAAAGAACAAAGTTGTGTGTTTCCAAGTGTTGAATAGAAGATGATATTCTGTCTTTAATTGGAAAAGCATTATGCCGAAGAATTTAATTTTTAGCATAACTGAAATAATTGTCACATGTTGTAAGATGTATTGTGATTCTCTTGGTAGGGTTATTTCTTGTGAAGAATCTGGTCTGATAACATGAGTCCATCTCACAAAGAATACAGAATATGTGTTAGAAGTAGCTTTTCAGATACTAACCCTGATCAAACCAGAAACAGTTAACTTCACAGAAGATGCTCTGCATCATGTCAGCATTACAATCCCTAGAGCAACTTGATGTTTCTTGGTTTCCTGTAGAGCAGTTGGTTTGCAAATTCTCATACTTGGAAGAGGTTGTTCAGAGTTTCCTAATACAGTCTGAAATAAAGCTTTCAAATGTTCTTTATGGATTCTCCATATTTCTTCTTTCAGAGGAAAAGCAGTGTTATCACATAGGATGAGTTTACCTTATTCTGAATAAAACTGACTATTTGAAAGATCAGGACTAGAAAACGTGCCAAATTCAAAAGCATTGGAAAAGCTGTAATTGTTAGCAAGCTAATGATTTCTAACCTAGTTTAAACAATGTCTGCAGTAATTAAAAATGTATTCTATATTCACACAGGAAATTACTGCTACGCCATATCAAACAGAAAATGAAACGTTTATTTGCACAAAGAAGCCATTAAAGCTAGTACAGATTCAAAACCCCCGAAAGCCCACATTTGGGTTCTGGGGACACAGTAGTCCAGCTTGCACACTTTCTGATGTTCTCCTTGATATGTGTAGGTGTTCCTCTTCCCTACAGAAGCAGGTGCATGCTGTCAATTTTTCTTGTCTATATTTTCCCATGTGATACTTGCTGTCTTATTAAGACTAATTGGTGGGTTGCTGAAAGCGGCTGCAGGGCTTCAAAATCTTGATCTAAGATAGTTAACCTTCTGTTTTCTAGACATTTTAATCTGTCCCTGTGACTTCTTACATACTTGTGAGCTCCATGTTCTGTATAAAATATGGCTTTGTACAGAAACCTCTTGAAGTAGCTCTTCCGTCATTCTGGTTTTCTGAAGGAATGTAAGGAAATCCAACAGAATGAAAATCCTCTTTTGTGTCAGTGTGTTCTTTAAAAAATTCCCTGGAAGTTACTGAAGATGAATTTGCTTTTGCATGAATCATTTCTCACAAAATATAAAAGTTTGTGAGAACAATCTTTAAATTGGATTAACACTTCATGCAGTGCTACAAATATAAATGCACTTATTTTCAATAATCTTGGAAGTTCTCTTAACTTGAGAAAGAATAAATTTTTATTTTTAACATTTGTGCTCTGAAAGGTGCTTATGCAACTCATAATTAAAGGTGTAATTTCTTTTAAATATTGTGTTTGACCTTGTCCACCTAACATATATGCACAGACACACTTTCAGTGCAAAAAGATCTTAATTTTCTTTTTCATTTTCTCCCTAGAGTTAGAGGATTTCTGCTCATGAGGTCAGCAGCAAAATTTTGGTTGAATTTTTGGTATTTTGTTGGTGTATTATCTTGTTATTTGCGTGTATATATCTGGATTACTAATTTATTTTTTCCATGTTTGATTCCAGGTTCCTGTTCACAGAGCCCTCCCTGTTAAAGGATCTGTGATGAATCTGAAACAGTATTGTGACAGTGTGTTATGATGGCAGAGAGAAAAAAAAGGAACTTAAATGCAGTTTTTTCTTTTACTTGGGAAGCAAGGTGATAGGAATATGGACAGAAACACTCCTTATGCCATGCTGTACTTGAATCCAGCTAAAATGCAGGTAGGATAAACTATCTATTCAGTACCACTGTCCTTTTCTTTGCTATTAAGGCAGACTAGACAATTATCACAGTACACTTAGCTTCCTTTAGATGGTTGCACTTAGGAGGAATGAATCTTTCTATTAAGCGTTGCCATTTTTATTTAGATATTTAGGACTTTCTTGTTAAATGTGTTATGGATTTTCTCTAATAATTTTGTTAGATACGGCAAAAGGTTGCCAGGAGAAGTTGTGAAATCTCTGTTCTTGGACATGTTCAAAACTCAACAGGAGAAGCAGCCTTCTTGTTTTGGTACTGTTTGAGCAGAGGATTGGACAGGATAGGATGATCTGCAGAGATCCCCTCCAACCTAAATTATTCTATGATTCTATTAGCCAAGCAGAATCTATTCCCCTTGGTATTTGTACTATTACAAGTCCTTGTCAACAGGATTTTATCAGGCATTTTCCTGTACAGAAGTAGGAATAACTTTTGATGACTACATGGTTTATGAAAAAGACTTAAAGACATGAAAAGAGTGGAGACAATTCTCAGTGTAATTCAGTATTGAGAGGTTTTCATAATTATTTTGTTTTCTTGGTTTGCTTTCATTAAACTAGAAACAAACAAAGAGGGTATTACCACTACTCTATTGTCATTGAAAAGAGGTGGGTGTGTTACTGTTTTGCACTCAGACTCATCATGCTGGACTCCAATATGATAACAGATGTGCATCCACCCAGGAAATTACCATTTTCAATAAGAAGCAGAGCAGCAAATGGATTTTTATGCATGGAAAAATAATGTAATAAACTGAGAAAGGCCCTGGCTTGGTAAATTGTATGGTTGAAGAAGGGAAAAAATATAATTTGTTTAAATTTCTGAATCATCAATAGAGCTATAAAATAGGAACATTTCCTACTCCCAGTAATAAAATAACAAGCAGAGGCTTACCTGGCAAATAGATTTACAAGTCTGAAGCTCCACACAGTTTTAATGAATTTCCCTATCGACAATTTTATCTTTTAGTGTGAAGTATTGAAAATAGTCAGGAAATATTAGGTGTGTTTATTTATTCATTTATTTTATAGTACAGTGCTCTTTCTCAGGAGTCTCAAAATGGTGGAAAGAAGGAAAGTAACTTTCAATCTTTATAAGTCTTTCTATTCCCTAGCTCCTTACCAAAGTAAATGAAAAACTCTTCACTGAAGTGTAAGGATGTCATATGGACCTCGAGGACTGAAAAGAAACAAGAGCATTATAAGTGAAAAGTAACCTAAGTCTGAACAAAAAAAAAAATAAAAATCAAAAATATATCCTCTGAACTAAAAATTATTTTAAATGCTTTAAAATTAAGTTAAAAGGACAAATGATTATTCAAAGAAGTATACGAGTTAGAATCCTGTTAGAATCAAATAGAATAAAATATTCTATATTAGAATATTGTAATAACAGTAATATTAACACTACTTAAATTAATAATTATTCTAAGATGTATTACATGTAATATAATGTACATTAAATATATTAATGTTCATGATTTTCTTCCAGAAAACTAGTTTCTAACCTTCTTGTGCAGCTTGTATTACCACTTTTGCTATGTTAGTTCCCTGTTCTTTCTTTGGTTCATTGCCAAATTCTGTTGAAAAAATGCTAGTGATTGTACACAGCTCCATCTTAAACCATGAGTCTCCACTGACTCCTAAATAAATATATTTTTTTGATTGCTTTAAAAGCATCCCTCACCTGTCTTCCAGCTCTGTCATTGTCTTTCCTTCCAAAACCTTCTTTACATGCATCCAAGGGGATCTCTTGCTATATCCATCTCAAAACTCATGTGCATTGCTGTCCTTAGGCATGGATCTCTTTTCTCAGTTCTCCTCTACTTCCTCTTGAAAGACAGCAAGCAGTTTACAAAGAAAGATCATTCAATATAAAGCTTTTAAAAATGTTTTAAAATCCACTTCCAGAATCGAACGTTTTCTTTTGCATCCTCCTTGCTGAAATTTTCTCTCATCTATTTAAGTTTGATAATTTTATTGACAGTATATGAAATCCCATCCTTTACCACAGTGCCGTGCACATAGATGTTTCTGTACTAGTGGATGCTAATAATCAAATAGATGATTTGCAAGTGTTCCCACCTTTAGAATCACATATTTTAATCCCGTGGCAGGATTTCAGGGCTACTATCCTGACCCAACATAAAAACACTCCTTCATGTTTTTGCTTCGGTTAAGTAAGTTTAGGTAATGAAACATGGGCAGTTACTTTCATATGAAAATAAATAGTGAGACACTTTAAACTACTGTCATAAGAGTGTAATAATTATGCTGTCTTGCAAGTACTGCTGGCTACCTTCACATAATTAAGGTCCTTTCTTGTCTTTGTCATAATGTGTGACGTATCTTGTGTGGCAAATAGAGGGATTATTTTAAAAATTCGAATTCGATGTAAGTAGATTCAAGTCAGATATGAGTTTCATGAAAGTCTAACTTAAACTAGATTCATACCTGATATAATATAACATTTGCTGATTTTTCAATACCATTTTGATACTACAGTTTGTACTTTGAATTGCATTAACTATTCCAGCTTGAACTTTGTCTCAGTTTTTTTGGTCTCATTTAATGTTCTGTCCATTGCGTTGTGTTAGAATCTAATGTTGAATGCCATCACTGAATAGATAGAATGCCACAGGCTCACTGCTAAAATATAGCTATTCAAATTTTTTCTGCAAAGTATCTGGCATGATTTCTGTTACTTATTTTCAATTTGGAATCAATTTTTGACATTATCATGCTCATAAATAAATAAAAAAAGTTGATTGAGCTATTGTGTTATTTCAAGATTTTGTGGAATATTTTTTTTAATGGACAAACCCTGGTCTTTCTTTTCCTTGAGGAACCAGGAAGTAGCAGATGTTTTCAACGAGTAATGTCTATAAGTAAGTGAAGTTTCCTGTGGAGGCAACTAGCTGGGACCTTGCCCTGGCCTTGAAATTTTAGTTCACCTTGCTGCTTAGCAACCTTCTTTTTCAAAACTTCCACTTTTCCAGAACCAAACATTGGTAAATTAAGTATTCCAGTATCTTGTTTACACGTAAAATGAGAATGGACATAATCCTTGTGATGTAATGGGATGAGAGCTCCTGATAAGTCCTTTAAGCTTGTTAATTTTGCATAGCCTAGACAGCAATCATGTGGCTGCCTTGGGCATACTCAATAATTTCTAAGCATGCTGTTGATGTATTTCAGTATCATTGATGAGGACAGTATAGAAAAGATACTGAATTTCAAGCATCAAGGTATTTGCCAGAGACACTGTGCCGCTTGTAGGGACTCAGACGCAGACCAATATGATAATGCTGTAGCTGTTTATTATGCCTTAATTGCACACTTTTATACAGAATTCACACAGATTTGGCAATCACTGATTGGATACAATGATTTAAAAATCTTAAAGACAGAGTTACTATTGGCTAACTAGGGTCCTGGGAACGGGACCCTTAACATTACCTAATCCTGTTGATTGTTTACCTTCAATTTCTCCTTATCTCACCAACATCCTGAACAATTGTTTTCTTTCTCATCCCCTGCAGGTGTTATCTTCTCCTGCAGCAGACATCAACTGCAAGACGTCCTTTTTCTAAAATGGTTCTAATAAACATAAGTATTTTTCTTCTAATAAAGTTCTGACAAACATAAGTATTTTTCTTCTAAGAAAGTTCTCACAGACATAAATATTTTTCTTCTAAGAAAGATTTCCCACAACACTGGACAACCTAAAAATGGGTGAATTTATTTCTTAGTGGTGACCTTAGTTAACTAGATCTTGTTGGGAAAGGCTTGCCAATAAAGTATGCCAGGTGTACAGCAACAGATGTCTTCTGGGCAGCACTGAGAGAAATGTCTGAAGCATTTCTCATCAGATGGAAGAAGGGTTTCTTGCACTTCTGTTCTAACCACACAGTTTATTCCAGGGTCAGCCGTTTCCTTATTTTCCCAAACCCATTCCCAGCACACTACGCAACTTACAGTAACTACAACCACGAGTTAGGTCATGATTCTTTTTTGTTATTGATATCCTGACATAAATGTGCTAGCTGCTTCACAGTCTCTAAAACAGAGTTTTTGCCTCAGAGATGTTATAGTCTGTTCTACGGTTGGCCTTTCGCAAGAAAGTGCAGGAAAGGCACTGAAAAATATTTCTCCCTCTGTGTTTCTAAAAAGACAAAGTACAACATCATTCTTTTGTTGTTTAGTGAGTGATCCAACGTTGTCTGATGCTAATCACAGAATCACAGAATGTTAGGGATTAGAAGGGACCTCAAAATCCTCACAAATGATGGCAGAATGATTGTTTGGGAAGTGGTATGATCCCAATAAGAGCAAAACAGCAGAATTAGACTGTCTTCCAGTTACTGAGTTGACCTACCTTGTGGTTTGCAGCCAAGCAGGGGACAGTACATTAAGAAAAGTCTGTTAAACTTCACAAAGGAAACAGAATAAGTAACTATTTCTATAAAACCCTGCATTGCTGTTTTAGCACCTTACAATCTATAGGAGTCCGGAATTAGCTGACTCATGCAGACAATTCTTTATGCTGAGTGTATCTGTTTAAAGCTGCCACAACTGAACTGATCACTCTGATGCCTTTGCAATAATTTTAAACCAAGTATTTAAAGCAAAATGCATTAAAAGTATCTGTCATACTGCTTAATAAATCACACTTTGGAGCTGTCTATGGGATACCAATTCATGCATTTGGGGCACTACTGAAAATTAATTGTGAGACATAGACAATTTTACAAACGCAGCCTTTAACAGTTTTGCCAAAGTAATAACTGTAATGGAAGTCAGAAGCTTGAACATTACTTTAAAATCTTGATCTCTATTTACATTAGTCTAATTTGAATGCAACACTGAATGACCTAATGGCTTTCACAAACTGCATAAATAAAAAAAATTAAACGCAATTTATCTCCCAGAAATTGCTCATCAATTTGCAGAATTTAGAGCTATCATGTAGCTAGAGAGAGAAAAAAGACTAATACAATTTAGTAGTAAAAAATGTCAAAACTAATGAAAAAACCTAATTTAAACTCAAAAAAGGTACACATTCATAACTTTTCAAAAATTGGCACAGAGAAAAAAATTAACATGGATATCTTAAAAATTTATTACATGAATCTTCTTTATATATATTGAAGAAAAAATCTCCGCCTTTCTAAAGTTATTCATTAAAGTAACAACAGAAAAAAAAAGAGAAAATAAATGCTAGCATGAAATTTAAATGCGTGGTGCAATACAACAAGTGCAGATGAATGAATCACTGTCAGAGAGCAACCTATATGTGAGAAAGATGCTAAAAAATTAAGAAATGTCATACCAACACTTAACTTGAAATGAATAATTACATTGGCTTGTATCAGAAACAGTGTGGCCCGGAGAACTAGGGAAGTGATCATCCCCCTGTACTTGGTACTGGTGAGGCTGCACCTCAAATACTGTTTTGGGCCCCTCACGACAATAAAGACATAGAGGTGCTGGAGTGGGTCCAAAGAAGGGCAACGAAGCTGGTGAAGGGTCTTATGGGCAGCAGCTGATCAAGGTCAAAATCAATTTAATGGATATCAGACTTTCAGTGAATTTTGTTTGTCATCATTTGTAACTTTGCATCGTTCTGTTTACTTTCCTGTCCTTTGCAATTTTTGTATGAGCCACTTCTCTTTGTTTTCACAGTTATCACTTGTTCCATTCGTCAGTCATGAATGTGTCATAGCTAAACAATTTCTATGCATTTCTATTTACAGTATTCTTTTTAATACAAATACATGCACAAAAAGATAAGTGTAAAACATACTCCAGAATGTAGTTTTACACTCGTGTGACCAGACTGTCTATTTTTGGTGATCATCAAGCAATCGTCTTGATGTTGATATGGAGTGAAATCACTGGGTGATTTGGCCTTTCTGTAGCATCTTGAGGAGTGGTAGCTGTGCAAATTAAAACAAAAGTTTTAAAGGATTTTTTTTTTACATGAACATACTTATTTAATCAGAGCTTTCTTAGACCTGTGTTACAAAGAGACAGTGTGTGTCTTCCTTGAAGTCACTTTTCTGGACACTTCAAATAGACTCTCCATCCCTCTCTTACAGAGTGTTAGCAGCTGTGTTGCCGTGGTGATTGAGTGTTGCTTATTCCTTAAAAGACAATAATTTTAAATTCTCTAAAATCAATTGGATTTTATTGGAAGTGCTCTAAAACATACAGTAAATACCTAGAAAGGTAAAAGATACAGACACGAGGCAGAGGCATCTGCTCTTTCTTTGTCTGGTTTATTCCAGGGAGCAAGAGGCAACAGAAGAAGCTTGAACACTGAAGAAATGTTTCAAACTGTGATGTTTCTTCTGTTGTATGGAAAGTCCACCAGACACACTCACAGCACAGTGAGATAGGTCCAGTGCCTTTCAGCTGCCTTCCCACGTGCACTGCTTTAGGGTGATGGGTTTTATCAGCATCAACTCTGGACAAGGGGATCCCAGGCAAGCAGTGTTGAAGCTGCTTTTTTCATTCACTCTGAACAGCTACTGGGTCTCAGGCTACAAAAAAATTCTGATGTAAAATTTTCGGATGTCTGGTGAGTCAGTCTTTCTGTTGTTACCAGAGATCAGTTCAAACCCTGGTGTTGTGCATATCCTGACAGCTAGTCTGCTTTGTGCACAGATTGCTAGGTGACACCTGGAAATGTCTCTAATTATAACATCTAGCTGGTGTTTCACACATGCTGTATGTTTTCACTTTTGAAGTACAGGGCTGTTTTTTTTAAAATACTTAATTTCAAATGGCAACATATTAATTATGAGGTGTTGAAAGAATGGCAATAGATCCTTCCAATAAATGTCAATAAGTGATGTCACTTGAGTTGGTGTTGTTTCTGTCCCCAGATCTATTAGATTGATCCCTACCTGTGTTAGCTCTGGGAATAGCTGCTAGATTTACATGCTTGACTCCAGATACAATCAGCTTCTGTTGTCTTTAACCTGTTTTGGAGACTTCCTTAATTTTATCTTGATTCCTTGTAAGAGAGAGCTTTACGTAAACTCTCAGAAACAAACAATAAGAGTATAAGTAGGTCCATCTTATTTGAACTCTGACCTATATGTCTTGATCTTTTCTGGTGTTAAAAGGGTGAGTGAAAGCATTTGTCACTGAAGTGCCTATTGCTGTGCTGCCGTAGTGTAGCAGAGTGTTGTTAGGCAATACTGAAGAACTGTAGGTAAGCTGTTATGCTTGTTGAAATGTTTGCTGAATTTTTTGAAACAAATCTGTGATTAATACCTTTCTGCCTGTGGAGGCTGAATTTGACGCCTTTTTCACAGCCTTTCTATCCTTACTCCTCACTTTTTGTGGTAGAGAAAAATCTTTTATCTAGCACATTTGAACTTCTCTGTGTGTTCACACATGTCTTTCAGCAATCTTTTATCCAATCAATATTTTGGATAAAGATTGATGGAAATGCACATGGGAGAGCAGATTCATCTTCGTACTCTAACTAGAAACACATTTGAAATGGGTCATGTCAATTTGGTCCACCTGAGCCCAGGCACAGTGAAACAAACAGTTAAAAGGATGAAATATTTAAGTTATAAGGGTGACATATTTGAGTTAAAAAGACCTGTGAAAAAAAACGGCACCTCATCTTATAAGTTGAAATAATGATTTTGGTGGTGTGGAAATTGGTCCCTGAAAGCAAGCAAAATACACTCTATTTTGGTTTCTGGTAGAGAATTCAAGTTTGTTTGTTTGTTTGTTTGTTTTTTTGTAGAAGGCAAAATAAAGTTCCATTCAAAGACATTTTGTAGGTATACTCCCAATATGTGTTTTTTAGAAGTATACCCATCTAAGGCTGCTTCTGAAGATGCTCATTAAGTTGTTAATCATGCTCTATATAAAGTACAAAAAAGGATCACCACAGTGCCCTTTGAAAGCTTAAGATGGCAAATTTTGGCACTGCTCCCTGTACTTAAAATGGGTCACCACAGCTGCAACAACCACTCTAGGACCTCTGTGGTCTTTCTGGAAGAGTTGGCGGAGCTGCTCCTCTAAGTTTGGAAAAAAGAACACTGCATATCTGGAATCAAATTTAAGAACTGATTTTGATGAGAAATACCCACATACAGAGTGGATTTTCTGTCACAAACCATTGAGCAGTTGGTAATCTTGATTACTGTAGCATGGCTTAATAAATTTCTTAAGGGCAAAAATGACCTCTCTTCTGCTTTCTTTAGCAAGCTGCCATTTTAATTGCCTCTTTCAGCCCTTCAACTTTTTTCTTGCTTCATCTGTGTCCATGATTTTAATCAGCCATCTGTCACCAGTGGTGCTTTACCCTGTGTTGTAGCTATGAACCTTATTGTGACTGAAAAAAGTGTCTGAATTAAAAACAAGTAATGAAGTAATGGTGAAAAACATCAATACATACAGTTCTGTAGAATCCCTAAATAGGTTAATTTTGTAGAAATTATGGTTCCCTATTGAGAATTGAACTTAACTGCTGAAATTATTCATAATCAGCATTCATTTCTGCTTTTATTAAACAGTGAGGAAGACATAATGGAGAAAAACAATTCCATTTTAAGTGAATGGTGATTTTTGTGATCAGGATGGTATCCTTTATAATCCAGTGTTTGAGAATATTTTAACAGAAGATTCAGAGCCAGAGTATGTTTGTGCTTATTAAGGCACTTGGAGTAATGAAAGCAAACATTTTCCAAGGCCTGCTAAGAGTGGCACTCAACACCTCACACTTCTTATTTTATACAGAGGAAGCTCTATTATCTCATATACTATTGTGTGCTATAATTTCTGCTATAATATAACACGAGCTATAAGGGCTATTGATGCATTCAGTCATGTTCTAATTACAGCACAAGTCTTAATGCTTCCAAGCGCTACTGTTTTCTGAGCTTAAAAATGTGTTTTATCATGTGAACAAGAGAATGACACAATATAGAAATCCATAGGCTATGGAATAGTGTCTGATAAGGTTAGTGTAACTGTTTTCGTGTGTTGCTAGAGGTTCAGATTCTAAAAGGATTTTTTATCAGTGGACAAATCCAAGGAGGAAAACACAGAATAACATTTTTATCTTTATTGTTTTACTGCTTTTTTCAGACATACATTTTAAGCCTTTTCCTACAATCCAAAGACTCAAGTGCTGTGATGACCATCTTACTTGCTGACTGAGTAAATGCTTATTATGGATATTTTAAAAAGTGACTGTTAAAATCTAAACATACAGATAGATGCATATATGAGACCTAAATCCAGACTTTACTTAGTGGGACTACTACCAAATAATACAAAATGCTTTTGTTTAACTGAAGAAAGAAATGATTGTTTCATTTTTGACAGAACGAAGTCAAAGAATAGTGATAAGTGGCTTGATCTGAAGGTGAACTGATTGGTTACAATAACACAGGATTAAATTACTTTGATATATGAGGTTTATGTAATCGATATTTGTTACATTAATCACAAGATACTTTTTTTTTTTTTTAAAGGCAGATTCATCAGCTTAAATTTTCTAGGTCTGAGGTGATTGCCTCAGAGTATAGAGCCTGAAGATGTTCCTGGATCCACCAGGTAGAGACAATGAAGAGTGTCTGGGAAACAGCTAACTGCAAAAGCAGCAACTTTTGCAGGAGCTGAGAAACCACAGAATAGCTTAGAGCAGAGCATTGTGTATTTGCCAGGCGATGGACTGATACAGGAGCAGACTTAACTAATTAGTAAAGCTTCCATCCTTCCCATCTGGAGATTCAGCTCTGGTGTTTGTGCACAGGCTAGGCTGGACATTATTAATTATCAGGAATTGAACTAGGACGCCTATGACTCCCAGCCAACATTTCTATGTGGTGAGCCGAACCAGTTTCCTTTTGACTAGACAAAGAGTCACTACTCTGTATGGTGACTTGGGGTTGTTTTTTTCTGATCTACATATGCTGAATTAAGAAAAAAATTAGAAAATGCAGACTTGTAAGTTATAGTTTTCATAACCATAAAAAATATACTTTTCATTGTAGTACATACGTACTTCACAGCTGTTTTAAAAAACAACACGTTTCTGTAGTGGTAAGTTGTTCTAAGTGGCTCTGCCATCAATGGTCATTTCAAGTGTCTGTATCCAAAACTGTGACCCTCAGGATCCCCCTTAGCAGTTAGTTGCTAGCTAGTCTGCAGGTGCTCAGTTTCAATGTAGAGTTCCGTAGTAACTGAGGTGAGCTTTTTCTGGACATGTCAAGAAATACCTCCATTTTGACAGGGTTAAACATCTGCTTCACACCTAACCTATCTTGGGATACCAAACCAAAACATTTTCTGTATAGGCTCCAGTAGACTCAGGTCCCACAAAACATAGCTACAGGATAGAGGGTATCTGTATTGGGTCTGTGTGGTGAGGGGAAGGGCTATAGAGGTGGCTCCTGTGAGAAGCTGTAAAAGCTTCCCCAGCTCCAAGTCGGATCTGCCTTGGGCCAGTGCTGAACCCATCAGTGACAGTGGATCCACCTCTATGATAACATATTTAAGAGAGGAAAAAACTGCTGGGCGGTGACAGTGGAAAGAGGACTGGGATGTGAGAGAAACAACTACACAGATACCAAAGTCAGTGAAGAAAGGACAAGGAGGAGATGCTGGAGCAGAGATTGTCCTGCAGCCCCTGGTGAGACAGCAGCTCTCCCCCACTGCAGTCATGGCGGGTAACGGTGGAGCAGAGATTCCCCTGCAGCCCCTGGAGGACCCCATGCCAGAGCAGACGGCTGTGCCTGAAGAAGGCCATGGCTCTCTGGGAAGCCCATGATGAAGCAGTCTGTTCCTGAAGGACTGCACCCCATGGAAGGAACCTAGGCTGGAGCAGTTTGTGAAGAACTGCAGCCTGTGGGAAGTACTCACATGGGAGATGTTTGTGGAGGACTGTCTCCCACGGGAAGGACCCCATGCTGAAGCAGGGGAAGAGTGTGAGGAGTCCTTCCCCTGAGGAGGAAGGAGTGGCAGAGACAATGTGTGATGAACTGACCACAACCCCCATTCCCCATACCTTTGTGCTGCTGGTGGGGAGGAGGTAGAGAAATTGTGAGTCAAGCTAAGCCTGGGAAGAAGGGAGGTGTGGGGAGAAGGTGTTTTTAACGTTTGGTTTTATTTCTCATCATCCTACTCTGATCACATTGATAACAAATTAAATTGATTTTTTCCTCAAGTCAAGTTTGTTTTACCTGTGACACTAATTGGTGAGTGATCCCTCCCTGCCCTTATCTTGACGCACAAGCCTTTTGTTGTATTTTATCCTCCCTATCACACTAGTGGGAGGAGTGAGTGAGCGACTACATGGTGCTCACCATGACAGTATTTTATTTCATACCTAGCAGTTCAGAGGGAACTGTGACATTTACTATGAAATGCTGAAACATTCGTCATGCCAAGGAGAAAGAATAAGACAAAGTCCTGAGAACATCCAGCTGGTAAAAAAACCTTAAGCTTCAGGCCTTGCAAGATATTGCTACAATTTATGTCATTTTTGTAATTTATATTAGCCAGATATTAATTAAAATATAAACAATTATTCAAAGAGGAACTGTCAATCATGACTCGTCCATCTCTAATTTTTTTCTGTTTTTTAAGAAAAGACTTTGACATACTGCCTTAGACTAACCTCAGGCTTGTGGATTAGAGAAATCTCCATCAAGATGAGACATGTTTAAATCCAGAAGGCAGGAAGAGAATTTTGATTATTTCCACAAATGTTATAGGTACCACAAAACATTAATTCACATGTGGTCTGTATAACAGCTTCTAACAGTGCCAAATATTTCACAGTCTTGAAGAAGTCTTCTTCAATTAAGCTCTCCAGTGATACAGAAATAAGTGGTGATAACAATGGATGGAGAATACTAGGAGAGGATAGAGTAAGAATTTAAGATGTTAAGTGATCATTTGAGATAGAAAATACTAGATTTTTAAAATCTTCCATATTAGGAAAATTGTGTGTTATGCTTTGAAAACTTGAGGATTTTTTTTTCAATTTTTTCCCATTTTCAGTTTTTGAACTTTCGAAAGTAGAAACATTGTTGTTGCTGAAGGATAAAACTGGAAGATAAAGGTGATATTTTAGATCTCTGTTTTCCACAGGAACAATAAATACTAATTCAACATCTCACTAATGGATTTCCTTTTAAGTGCTTGGTCAGAACAATGTGCATGTTCCATTTTGATAGGCTGGTAATAAAAATGCCAAAAAAACAACTGAAGCACAGAAAATAACATTTGTAGATCAAAGCTAAAAAAAGGTAAAAACACAACCTGAAAGCTCAACATTATACAAGCCAAGCAGGATCTAAATAAGCACAGAGTGAAAGATTGCATTAATGAAACCTTATTTTGTAAAGTTACAGAATACTGTTTCTTGCTCTGACATTGTTCTTTCTGAATATAGTGCTTTCTGTTAGATGAAGATAAACTTTTTAATTTGATAAGGGCAATCTTTGATACTGAAGTTTGGTCTTTAAAAGTAGCTTGTGATTGCCTGGTCTTTTTTGGTATCCTCTGCAGGAGCATATTTTCATTCCTGAGTAATTTATTTAGTTCTGCTTGTAGTTTGTGACATAATACTCCTACCTCACACCATACAAACCTTTATAAAATAATTTATGAATCTTATCTTTATAAAACGGTATTTCCTATTTTGCTCTTGAACCCTCTGCAGTATCCACCTCTGGAATTCTCAGTACAGGAAAGACATAGACCTATTGAAACAGGTCCAGAGGAGGGCCACAAAAATGATCAGAGGGCTGGAGCACCTCTCATGCGAGGACAGGCTGAGAGAGTTGGGGCTGTTCATCCTGGAGAAGAGAAGGCTCTGGGGAGACCTTATTGTAGCTGTTTAATACTTAAAGGGTGTTTATAAAAAAAGTGGGGACAAAATTTTTAGCAGGGCGTGTGGTGATAGGTCAAGGGGTTATGGTTTTAAACTCGAAAAGGGTAGTTTTAGAAGAGATATAAAGAAATTTTTTTATGATGAGGGATGTGAAATGCTCGAACAGGTTGCTGAGAGAGGTGCTAGATGCCCCATCCCGGGAAACATTTGAGATCAGGTTGGATGGGTCTCGGAGCAACTTGATTGAACATGTCACTGCTCAGTGCAGGCGAGGTGGACCAGATGACCTTCCAACTCAAATTATTCTGTGATTCTACGGCTTTGCTTCCCTCCATATGCCAAAGTCAAAATTTTCTCATTTCAGGTGAATTCTGTTGATAACAAACAATCACAGTTCTCTCCCCACTTTTATTCATCCTATAATAGCCTTTATCCTGGAAAGTAGGACACTGTCCTTGGTAGTGAAACGTGAGTTGAATCTTTCATGTGAAGGACTGGTGTTTTTGCAGATTGTGTCCACATTGATAGGCATTTATTCACACAAAATTTCATTTATCATCTCCCCATGCCACCCAATTACATATGTTTTTTTTCTGGCACCTTTCCTTCCACTTTGTCATACTGCATAAAATGCCATCCTTTGTTAATATTTCTTCCCAACAGTCTTGCACAACTTTGCATCTCCAATTTTTTACTTAGCTCTTTTTTTTTTTTTCATATTGCTGCTGTACACTGTTTGCAGATGTCTTTCTCATCAATTAGTTCTTTGTTTCTTATACAGTGATGTTCATGCACACTTCTGTCTCCATGTTTCAAAACGTTTCAAAACCTTTTTCTGAGTTGGTTTGTAAGGGCACTCCCTATTCAGAAATTTTACAACACATCTGTGACTCTCAGAAATAGAGTCAGAATAATAGATCAACTTTTACACTTTTCTCCAGCTCTCTTATTCAGGATACATGCTGTTTAGAGACAGAAGGTGGTCTTTAATATTTGGAAAGCACACTCTTAATATGTGTAGCGTAGTCTTCCTGCATGCTCTTAAGTAAATATTACTTTCTGTCCTATGGAAAGCAGCATTTTATTCATTATATATAGTTCCTTGAAAGTTAGTTATTCATGGAAATATTCATTAGAAAAAAAAAGTCTCGTGCAAAGAAAACAACTAAAGGTAGTAAGCAAAACTAACTATGTTAAACTCAGATTTCAACTGACCTCAGCTCGGCAAATTCAGGGTGTGAAAGAATGAGTCATCTGAGATTCAGCCAGGACACAGGACTCAACTGCTTCCTTGCAGAAAGGTCCTTTGAGCATTTGACCATCACTTAGGGGCTAGGAAGGGATTGAGCTGTTCAACAAATGATGAGTTCAGTCAGGCAAGTTATTCCTGTGGGTCTCTTTGTTATGCTACCTTTTATCTCTTTTGTTCATACCTTTGTAGGGTCTTTTGGACAGTGTTTGCCCCTAGTATGTGCATGTGCAAGTCTTTGCTATGATTTTTCTATCTCAGGTGTGATTTTATCACAGGAGATACTATGAGCTGTAAGAACTCTACTTACTGATGCAAGCCACTCATGTTTACTAGATCCTGAAACCTCTTGGCTTATGCAAACTAGAAAAATCTCTGATTTGGCATGGTTTAGTGGGTGTTCCCTGTCCTGTTTGTTCGTCCTCTGTTCAGACTGAAAGCTATGGCAGATTACTTATTAAAAAATAAATTTCAAATCTTCTAATATATGTTTAAATGAAGAGATTTTGAGTGAAATCCAAGAATGACATATGCTGACAGTTGTCAGTTTAACTGTTGTTAGTAGTGAAGTGAGAAAGAAGCAGGGCATATTAAAAACCTAGATGTACAGGTTGTCAGCATGAAAATAAACTTGTAATGTGTTTTATCCGTTTTATGTAAGCAATTATTTTCTAAGTCTTGGGACAGATTCTAGGATGTTATTTTATTGTTGTTTTATTTATTACATGCTACAAATCTGTCTGCCGTGATCTCTACAAGAGATATGGTATACGACTCATTTATTTCTGGAAATGTTTCTTCAGTGTACACAGATGGTGTTTATAGATCCAATGTAAAGGAGTGAGCTATTCAAGAACAAAAGATCTGCAGCACCAGAGACTTGTCATAGAAATTCTTCTCTTTTCTGAGCAGAAGAAATAGCCTTTGTCATTTGATTCTGAGGTGTTCGTATTCATGAAGCTCAGAAGACAGAGACCATTTACTACTGTTTGTGCTAATACATAACTCATCCTTTATGTGGAATGCAGAATTCTCTCTTGTCCATACCTCCTGCCTCAGCTGTTGTCATGGCAACAAGTGACATCTTTGCTGAAATTCAGCTAAAGTATAATTTGGACATGGAGTGAAGCGATACATATCTGAAATTTTAACTGGCCCTACCATCCTTTTTAGTCAAGTTTTGTCTTAAAAACAGTTGTGTTATGGTTTTGCACTTAAGCAGCCCTTGGAAACTACTGAGGTGTACATTGCTTGTAAAAGCAATAAAGGTCATCACAGGTGTTAACTAAAGGAAACCAGTTATTCCAAATGCACAGCAGTATTTTTCTAAAGCTTGATATCCATATTTTATTGCATTCAGTGGATGTGATTCAGTGCATAAGAGTTTCCAAGACTTTTCTTTGTCATGCACCACGTTGCTGTTCAGTTATGGTACAACCAATCTATTTTTTTCTCTCATATATATATATGAAATGCTGATATACCTAATGATTGGTCACAGGAAAATTGCACGAAGTTTTAAAACTGAGAAAGTATTCAATATAGCATGCTTCTCTTAGAGTGTAGAAATTAAAATGTGTTCTTTAATTCATGATTCTTTGCTGTTTGTACATTTTTTTTTACTGTGCAGGCTTTCTGACAGAGCATTGTTTACAAGCAGAAATAAACCCTGGGTAAACATTTATCATTCTGAAAATCAATCTTAGGAGATATCAGAGAGCAATAATAGTATCACTTGTGAATTTCGGGGTTTTTTTGATTGTTTGAAAGGTCATAAAAAGATTTTGCTATTTCAAGGTTCACTACATTTGATTTAGAATTGTGAAAAAGTAGCTATAGTTCATAATATACATTGCCTTGATCACTGCAAATATAAATTTTTGAAAATTTAACATGAAATGGAAGGAAAAAGTTGTGTCTGTGAAGTCTTTGTGGCTTTTGCTGGTGTTCTTTTTTTGATATAAGGGACTGTAGGTTGATCAGATTGTGAGTTCATGCCATTTTACACTCTTCTCTACTAACTTCCTAAATTGCATGACATGATAGCTAGGACAGATTAATTCAGAACTTCAGGAAAAAAGAGTAGCAAGTGCCCACTGTGCCTAGTTCAATACAGTCCAAGTAAAATAACTTTTGCCATTTTAGGATGAAGATGCACAACATAACTTCATGACAGAGGCTGAATTAACAGCCCAAAAGGGATTTAGTCTTCTTTCCCTTGCTATCTTGTCTTTCCTTCCCGCTTCAAGGTGCATATCCCCCTGCTTCTTTTGTGCTGAGTGCATGGTAAATCAGCTAAGCTATTCAATTTCTGTTTTTAATTACCAGATCAGTCTGTCAGTTTCCTACTGTTTTCCTGAAACTGATCAAGAATCAAGAGTATGTGAAGAAGGTGGAAGGAGAGGAGCAGAACTTCTTCTTTCAGAGACAGCAGGCTGTTACCTCAGCTAAACTGAAATGTCTGATGTCATCCCTAGTGAGCCCAGCTACCTCTTAGCACATAGGAAGCGAAAGAAACATGTTTAGAAGATGCCTTGGAGAAGTATTTCATTGCTGCTGAGAAAGACTTATTGATTTAGAGATTCTTCCTGGAGTGTAAGATAATAAAAATTAACTAATCCTCAGACACAGGAAGATACTGTCTTCCTGGACCAAATTGTGCAGCACTTTCTGCTATAGACTATGCAGCTCAGGCCTGTACCTAATTGACCTAAAAGCATTAGTGACATTTATTCTTGAAGAGCAGCCAAAGAGGAAGATGTCCAGGATATTATTAAGAGCAGCCAAAGAGGAAGATGTCCAGGATATTATTAAGATGCAAACAGAGTTGGATGTGACCCTGAGCAAGTTTATTAAAAATTTTTCACAGGAATAAATGGTACATGACGCGTGGAGAAATGGATTAATTTGGGAGACAACATCCAAGTAAAACCAGGAAAAGAATAAGGAAACAGTTGAATTCTGCTTTGAATAAGTATTATTTTGGTGAAACCATGGCCAAATCCCCACAAATTTCAGAGAAAGGTTTGTGCAAATGTGTTGATATAAAATATCTACCTACTGAAGATAAAGGGTTCCCTTAAGAGTGTGGAGGACATTCATGTCTTACGGACAAGATGATAGAAGTAGTTGCCCTGCTGGAAAAACAGATCAGATATAGATCTATATAAGCTATAGAATGCAGAGGTGAGTGTGAAGTCACTTTCTTCTTTTAGGATTTCTCTTAAATAAGGATAATCCTACAATTGACCATAAATACTGTTTTTTTTTTAATTTATGTTGTACATTTGCTGGTTATAACATTGGTGGTTAACATTGAAACAGCAAGTATTTCTCAGTTGTGACTGGAGATGTTTCATAGTCCATTTTGAGCAGCTGTAAATATTCCATGAGAAGGCAGTAACCGTGTTTTCTCTAACAGTGTTGTAATTATCCATTTCCAACCACAGAGGCAATGCTGGAAATGATCAGCTCTGCCAGGAAGAAAATACTAATCTTTCATTCTTTTATTTTCTGTGTTTCGTGTTCTGAAGTTTTCTACTTCAGTTAAACAACTTGAGTTTTCATGTTAATTTTTTTTTTTTACTCTAACTGTAATTATGTTCTTGAAGTCCTTTACAGTAAACAGCTGAATTTCTCCTTGGAGATAGTTTGTGACTGGAAAGTATTGAATCATACCAAAGGGCGCTCTGTGCAAGAGTGTCTTGTAGGTTTTACCCTTTAGCGTTTAAATTTCTGTTACTCAAAAGTAAGTAGTGAAAGGTGACAGGAAGGAGAAAGAAAGCCACATATTCCTCATAGCCATTAGAGTGGGGTTGCTAGAAAGAATAAGCATTTTTTAAAAAAAATGTTTTCCATTTAAAATAAAATAGTTGTGCTGGCAAACTAGCTATGTATTCAGAATTTAACATTTTATGAACTGCTCATGTAGAGAGTACATTAGAAACCTGTTTCTCTGTGTGCTTGCTATAAGAGGTGACATCAAAAGACCTTATCTGCCATACCTTCTGCTCTTTCTGCCCACGCACCTATAAGAAAGCAGATCTGATGTGTTTCTGTCCACTTTCACTAACTGGTGCATCAGCCCAGTCCTATGTCCAGGATGAAGAAACTGATCCAGTGACTGTGAAAATCACCTAGAAATCCCAGTGAGACGGTGTCTCGGGTCAGGACCACCACCACGTGGCCGCAACCCCCAACCCCCCTCCCCCTCCCCTCCCGGTAAGATGGGAAAGGGTAGAAAATAAAAGGAACCTCGTGAGTTGAGATAAGGACAGATTTTTAATAACACCACACAAGGAAAACAAAAGAAAAGAGAATATAACAATAAGACAAGATATAGAATACAATGGAAACACTGATACAATGACTGTCTCACCACCGGGAGCTTCACCAAAACCAACCGGCCCTGTCCCCTAAAACCCGGGCATGACGTCAGCATGGTATCAAATATCCCTTTGGCTACCTACCTCCCAGCTTCTGTGAGGAATTAACCCTATCCCAGCTGGACCCAGGACACACGGATAACCCATCAGACCTCCTCAGCTCAGGAAGTACTGACGTGCTGATGATACAACACGCAATGCTTGTGGCCTGAGGGGTGAGGGAGGGTTGAGAGAGAAAGAGTCATGTGATCGGGTCTTCTGTGTCATCGTCTGCTTGTGCCTTCACCAGCAATGGAACAAAAAAGGTGTAATTTCACAGAATCACAGAATCACAGAATGTTAGAGATTGGAAGGGACCTCGAAAGATCATCTAGTCCAATCCCCCTGCCAGAGCAGGAACACCTAGATCAGATCACCCAGGAACACATCCAGGCGGGCTTTGAATGTCTCCAGAGAAGGAGACTCCACAACCTCTCTGGGCAGCCTGTTCCAGTGCTCTCTCACCCTCACTGTAAAGAAGTTTTTTCTCATATTCAAGTGGAACCTCCTATGTTCCAGCTTGAGCCCATTGCCCCTTGTCCTATCACTGGATGTCCCAGAGAAGAGCCTGGCTCCATCCTCCTGACACTCACCCTTTACGTATTTATAAACATTGATTAGGTCACCCCTCAGTCTCCTCTTTTCCAAGCTAAAGAGACCCAGCTGCCTCAGATGTGTGCCTTGTAGTCAGATTTTAGCAGTCTGTTACCGTTGATCAAAGCTCTCCTTGTGTTTTGGATACTCAGAATGTCTTCCCCTGTACAGATGTTATGTGACGTAAGAAAAGGTGATTTATTGCCATGCTTTTTCCCCTAAGGCTTGCTCTCTTGCACTGCATTGCTGTCTGCAAAACCTGTTAAGTTTATTAAGTTTGTCCAGTTTGATTAAGGTTTCCAACCCGTTTGAAAGAGTCGATGAGGGGACCGGAAAACAAATAGATGAATATTCCCACTTGTGCATATGCATAGGAATGAAATAAAAAACTTGTTTCCTTAAGGAGATGGTGAAAATAAAGAAAATATTTCAGTTGTTTGTGAAATGGCAACCATGGTAACTCTTCAGACACAACTTTCAACAAAGAACTTTTTTTTTTTTGTGATTAAAATTATCAGATTTGCTTTGTCAGTTAGCCTAGAAGTGATGTAGATAGCAATGGGACTTTGGCCAAGATATTTTTACAGTGACTGACTAGTAAGCCTGACTGCAATATAATCCTCCATTTCTTTAATGAAATGGAAAGGCAGCAGCCTCTAATAGAATATGGAATAGTGCTGCCTACCACCACATCATGCCTTGAGCCTTGATGTGAAGAGAGGACACTCCAGCTTTGAGTCTGGCTTGCTTGAAACCTTTTGATCATTGATCGGGGTCCTGGTTCAGCCTTAACAATGTAAACACAGCACACCAGTGGAATAATGCAGCTTTACTGAATTGAGCAATGTCTGAGGAACTCGGGGTGCAGCCAAATCTCCCTTCCATCTTTTCATAACCACCCATCTAGGCAGATTCTCAGGCTTCTCAGGATGGGACCTGGCAGAATTAGTACTGGGTTAGGTAACAGTCATGAGTAGCCAGTAAGACAGGCTTACTGTCTTGATGGGTACCAGATCTTGCTTTTGCTCAGATACGCTACTCACAGTTGCAGAGTGAAGCCTCTACTCATTTTTCAAATAACTGAGTGGAGCTCGCTTGTTTTTTGCTTTTAGCCCCTTAGTTGCCACAAGGTGTGGAAAATGGATGTTCAGTGCCTTGTCTGACTGAGGTAAACCTCACATTTGCTTTTTCAGGAGAGTAAGCTAACCTGGCAAAGTAGAACTATCCTGTCTGGACTGAGCATTTTGCAACAAAAAATTTGATAGCTCAGAGACAGGGAACATAACACTGAAGCCTAGTGATCAGCCCAGTTTCTAGAGCCCTGAGCTGTGCAGGAACTGCACAAAAGCTGACCTTTGCATCAGGGGTAATGGAATGTCACCCATCACGTCTAGGTAATAAAAAAAAGAAGTTTAGTTGCTTGAAGCACATTTTCAGCAGAAGACTCTTAAGCACAAGGTGTGGTCTGAAAGCCCCTGTTCACAAATGTCACCAATGCTTAGCATGCAGTCATAGCAGAGATCAGAAATTTTTTCCCTCATGTGAGCTGGAGAAAGAATGAGAAGCCAAAAAGACAATGACTCAGGGTCCTCACTGACAATGACTGCTGCAACAGATTTTATTTATGATTGCATAAAATGAAAATAATTACAAAGCCGTCAGATGTGAACATTATCAAGAAGATGAAAAGTGTAGTCAAATATATCTAGTGTCTGATCATCCTAACTCCCTCACTCCCCCAAGAAGGTTTAGCTTGAATAACTTTTCCATGTTTTTTTTGTGTTGTCTAATAGGTAGTCTGCTGTTAAAGGCTTTAGAGTTCAATACAGTATTCCTCGGGGTTTCATTTGACACTTCTATAAGCGTTTGCCCTGTACTATTTGCTGTTTCACATTTTTTAGTCTACAGTATCTGGTACTTCCTGCTGTCTCCAGTAATAGCATACCAGCCTTTTCTCAGTGAGAAGTGAAATTGTAAAATTGTATGTTCTAGAACATTTTGAAATATGTTCTTGATTTTAACAGAACTCTTAGCTACTATGATGTGATACTTTTAATTTTGTATTTTTAAACTTCTGTTATGGTTTAAACTTGAGCTTGTTTTCTTCCAAAGAGGAGATCTCTGCTAGAACATTTATTTACCATGCAACCAAATAATGATACTGTGAGGAAAACAAATTTGAAGTAGCTAAAAGCAGTATCTTGCTCTAGCTTTGTTAGTACACATAAAATTTGTGAAATGGATAAAGGTATCTCTTTGGGCCTTGGAAGAAGGCTCACTAAATTTTTAACAGAAAAAATAAAATCTCTACTTTAATGTGGTAATTAAGACACAATATCACCAAAGTAATAGCTGACAGTACTATGAGTAACTCTGCTGAGCTTTGCTGATTTTGGGGTTGCATAGCTCAATGCACCACATAAGTGTGTATGATGGTTCAGTCTAAATAGAAAAATGTGGAATGACTGCAGAGATATATTATTCCCATCTTGAGATTTTCAGCATTGAAAGCTGAGACATGTCCACAAAGAAACTCTGTTTTAGGAAAGTAAGGATTTTAGAGAGTTTTTGTTACAGAAAATAAGTTTGGAAACTGAACTCATGCTCCTTGTACTCTGCACTAGCAAATAGTTCCAGGAAATGTCACCCGAATCTGCTATATGGTTTTCCACACAGTTAAATTTTTAGAAATTTAATGTGGTTCTGGCCTTAGCACATTCCCAGCCTCTCACCACCAGCACTTGCATGAACTCCAAAAATGTAACTGTGAGCTTTGACCTCTGGGGTATAGTAGGATTGGACGGCTGGGAAGATGGCTGTGTTTAATTTACAGAACCTTGGGGAATGATATAATGCTCCACATGACCTGGGCTGTTACTGGTGAGGATGACTTCTTCCTTTTTGCCACTGGGAAAACAGGTTGTTTGTTTTGTGAAACAAAACTTACTAATAGTTTATATTAGTACCCTCACATAAGGAGTGAGGGAGTAGCTGGCTGGTGTAACTAGGGTTGTAGTTAGGGGTCTTTAAATGCCTAGTGAGTATGGAAACCACAGTGGTATGTAGGTACTTGCAGAAAAAGCAGCCTCAGTAGTGCAGGTGCCTTGCTGATGGGGCAGCTGTGGCAGTCCTCCGTGGTCCAGTCCTCCAGGTGTGACACATACATTTTGTTGCATACCTGTTTCCACTGACAAAGTACCCTGGTGTAAGTAGGTTATCCTGTGTCTCCACCTATCTATCTCTTTTTTCCATCTGTAAAACAAGGGCAACAATAATATTTAGTGATGATATACACTATCTTAGTGAATTGTCTTGAGACTGATAGATGCTATGGAAGAATGACAATAATAACAAGAGGGAGTTTCTACCACAGCTGTAAATCTGGATGAAAAGTATCGCACTGAACAATTTTGACAAAACTGCATTTTTCTAAAGAAAAACTGAACTATCTTGTGGGACCGCATCAATTTTAACACTGGTTTTGACAAAAATATGTCAAAATGAATAGTTTTACCTTTTTACTTCATTTCAGTGGTGTCAAAATACTTCATGTCAAATCATTAATTTTTCAATCTTTTTTGCTTTTGACGGCTTATGGGTAAATTGTACCTGTGAGTTCTCTCCTAGGCTCTATCCTGTGGGTTCTCTTTCCGGGGTTAGCTTTCTAATGCAGGTGAAAAGGGCTTTGTCTCTTTCTTTGTTAAGAGGGGTAACAATCTGTAGATATCAGTCTTTACTAAACTAAATTTTTTTTTGTGTGGATCCTCACAAATCTTTTAGACTCAATATGGAGCTCTTTCCTGTGTTTTAAATGCTCTGATTACAAGAGAATGCAATGTAGTTAATTTTAGAAGACACTTTTCTTCAGGAGTCTGGGGCATGTGACTAATTACAGAGATGTAAAGTATCATATTTTAAATTGATGTACTATTTACTCATCCAAAAGTGCATAGGATACATATAGCCTGGGGATCACCTATTACAACACTTAGTTGAGATCTGGAGTCTTGGGAAATGAACTTAGCTCTGTACAACAACATTGCAGCAGCTTCTGTCTGACTTGGCATAGAGACGCAGACTTTCCTCCTCCGCAGTACTGTGACTCTTTCGGCTGCACATTCCCTTCTAATTTCCTCCAGGCCGAGGTCCTTAACAGTTCAGTGGTCTTTCTAACCTTGAGAAATGGGCTGGTGAAAGATATTTCTTCCTGACTGGTTCACCAATTATTTCTCCCAAGGACTTCTAGTATTCTGACTGAAGAGATCCTGATGATGATGTTACTTCATTTTCTGCCTGTTGTGGCTAGCAGGTCTCTTTGATTTAATTTCACACAGCCAATGAAAATAAAGTCAAACAGGTTAAAGGAGATACATCAAACCCTCAGACATAAAATAAGGAGAAAAATAAATTCAAAAAACCCAACTGCATATCATTACTGATGAGGCTTATAAGAACATATTTTCACACCTTAAATTCATTAATGAAATTGTATTTCAGCTAGGTAAAATGAGAATTTGATATGCAAGTAAGAATTAGTATTAGACATTTATTTTTGCTTTTATACTATCTTTGCTTAGTTTATCTTCCATTTGTTTCAAATGAAGTCCTTCAAAGCTAGATTAGCAATAGGAATTGTACAATGGCCAAAGACAGAGGTACAGAGGACAGTCTGCTATGTAAGGACAGCCAAGAACCACAGGATAATTCCAGTCACTTAGCAGTGGCCCCACTCTACTGTTGCTGTAGCCAGTAACAGGGAATGCAGGAAAATTAATAAAACACAAGGATCAGTTTTAAAATTATAACTTTTTTCTGTAGTTCATTGATCAGTTGTGTAGGAAGGAACAATTCCCAAATATTTATCTGGGAGTTTAAACGGTCAGCTTGCCAGGTGGTATAACCAACTTTGGAAGAAAAATACTTAAAGAAATGGGCAACAGAGCAACGGGATATGGTAGAATACCTAACACCATCACTTTCTTCACCAGGAACATATAGGCAGAGTTTATGTGGTAGGTAATACTATGTAAGTAGTAAAATATATACTGTAATAACACATTAGGAAACTAGTCTGAAGCTAGAAAAAGTGGGAAGTTGCTCAAAAATGATTAAATGAGTAAGGAACTGAATAACTAATAGATGGTAGTAGACACATAAAGAAATTGTTGAGGTAGGCAAAGAGCTTGTATAGTTTTCCTGAAGGTATAGTTTTGAACAGATAATTTTTAATATTTTGACTAGTGGTATAGATATTAAAACAAGGGGAAGAAGCTTTAAAACCCACATAGGGGCTGTTTCCAAAGCATCCTTCTTTATTGGCTTCTGCTCCAGCTCCATACATCTCCAATTTAAAGTAAAATGCCTGACATTGTATGTTAAAGTGGGAAATAAACTCCCCAGTATTCACAGTTCTGCAAGCCTATTGGAGATTTCTTCCAGAAAACTTTTTTTTTGGTAGTGTCTCAAACACTCCATCTTATCATAAATCGATCAAACCACCTATTTCCATTATCAATCAACTCTGCATTTGTTTACCACCCCCTGGAGGCCAAATGATGGATCTGGGCTACTCAGGAGTAGTCTGTGTAAAAGTTGTGTAGTGTTGTTAAAGGTTAAAAAAGCATTAAATGATTTATTTGGTTAAGCAGGTGTTTCATTGCTGGGATATCTTTGAAGTTTGTCTATTTCCCCTGTGGCAAAGCCTTTGGTAAAGTACTGTGTAGAAACAGTTTATAATTAGGAAAAGATACGAATCTCTCCTGCTTCACTTCAGATTGTAAGACAAATAAAACAGGATGATAGTTTTCTGAAAAGACAAGGAGGTGTAATCATAGTTTCTTGATTTTCTGGGAAGAAAGGGAAATTCTTTCCAGTGATTTATGACAGAATTTAGTAATTAAAAAAGAATCTGCTGCTGAGATGAGTTGCTTGCCTACCATGACTGATTAATTTTTCCCCTATACCTTTCAAAAATTAATGCAATTTTGGCATTTGGATAGCCTAATCACAACTTAAAGACTAAATGCTCTGGTAACCAACACATCCTGTTTTTATTTCAAATACAATTAGTGAACTGCCCAAATAGCATTCTTACCAGGCTAATATATATTTGGTATGCCACAATTCAGAAAGGAAATATTATCACAAGTTTATGTTTTTGAATTAGAGCTAAAAAAGTAAATAAATATAAGGGATTTCATTTTTAGTATTAAATGCACTGAAGAATCACAAACATTCATAAAAAAAAGAAAATATTCATTAAGATTCATTAAGAATCTACACAATAATGTGTGATATTTAAAAAAAATATGCTAGATAGTGATTCTTCCATTCTGTACTTACTATCAGTCAAGAACTGATAAGTATTAATAATTTTCAGATTATTACAATCGTAATTGACTTGATAAATCTACTTTATTGTATGATTTCCAATTAGATGTTCTGATGCTAAAGAAGGTGTCTTTTTCTGTGTTCTACTGCATTTTATTACTATTGTCTACTAACTTCATTCATTTATTTACCAGTGAAATCCTAGGGCCTGAGCAGTGAGGCCCTGAACCAAAGTTGACCTCTAGGTGAACCTCACAACCTAACAATATACTTAATATGTATAATATTGATCACATACGCAAAATATAACCTTATGAATATATGCCAATTTATAAAAGCTTGTTGTAACGCTTACAGAGCATTGCTGTAACGCTTGCTGTAAGATAATAGTTGTGTAACAGTAGCCTCACTTGCCAAAGAGATATATACCTATCTCAAACCTTCAAACAGACCTGCGGATCTGGATGATGGTAATACAGGGCAATTGGTGACTGATGTTCTTTCTTAATCACTATCGCTAACTCTATGTAGTAATGATTAGGTGCATTACCTTATTTTGTGCTTGCTATAGGAGTTTGCTTGTTGTCTTGCTGCTTTACCTTATCTTGCTTTATTTTCTCTGTACTATTTTGCTTATTACTTTGTCATTTTGGACATAAGTAAAAATAAGTTTACTTTTTTTTGGTGCCTGTGTCCTCTGTGCTATCCTTGTTGACTGGCAAAACAACCAGGAATAAATGTTGATGCTTCTTTAAGCAGTCTAACATGGAAGGCAGAAAAACATAAGTTCATATTTCTTTGTGCAAAAAGCGGTAGCTCACAGGCATCCTATTCATATATCTGTGTCCTGTTATGACAGGTGGTACTGAGTAAGTAAGTACCAATACATGAAGTGTGACTGAAGACTGTCTTATGCTTGGAAGGTAAATGAATCTCTCCTGATGGCATACGCAAGCTTTTACATTGATGGAAAAGGCATCTCACAATTGAAGGATGTATGATTCAAATTCAGTGTACTCACTGTGTACATTGTCTGAAAGATAATGAAAGCATTCTAGACGTTACCGCCAGCAAGTTTTGACAGAAAGCGGGATGAGGAGGGCAAAATGACCACAGACCTTCCAAGACTGAGATGATCTCTTATCACTGTAAATTCTGTAGTGGCCTCTCAAACTATTCTTTCACGGTAAAGAAAAAATTAGAAAGTCTGAAAACCTAAGAATAACCTCCATGTTTCATAAGTTACTCTTAGAATTAAACTAATTTAAATTTAGATATTGCTGAAAGAGAGCGACCTCAAGTTTTGGGAACTCTGATCCCAGGGTGAAATCAGATAGGCAAATTTAGCACAATGATTCATTTTTTTTTTCAGGCACGTATATATCTGTATTTGAAGTCACATGGAAATACCCTCAAGCAGAAAATTTAGCATTCCCATTTTAACAGTTGCTAAAACAAAGGGAACTGAAAATTATGGCTAGATGAAAATTAATTGAAAATGTCAGTGTTTTTTAAGTTTCCTTTAAAAAAATAAATGTCCGGTAGGAATAGCACTGCATAATTTTCTAAATTGCTTCACAGATTGTTTGCTAGTGGGTGTTGCATTGTACAATACAAACAGTTGTTTCTGTTTAATATTATGGAAGTATCTGGTGGACCTGCACTTGTCTGTGTTTTGTGATGTGCCCTATAAACACTGAAAGAAGGAGAAGTATCTTTGGATTCAACCCTAAGTCCATGTTGTGTTTGAGTAACTTTTCAAGCAGTAAATTTCCTGGGTATAGTGACACAAAAGAGTTATAGAATGTAGGTTTAGAAACCATCTAGTGCCACAGAATATCTTGCCTTATCTTGGAAAAAATGAAACTTACTGATTTCCCCATAATTCTTTGTTCCTTCTTCCACATGTGTGTATGCATACATGTATATGGTATTTCATATTGCACAGAGACAGAAGTTGCACAATAAAAGCAAAAGGTTATATGTTTCATTCTTCCCTTTTTTTTCTATTTTGTTTCCTTGCAACTATCTATTTATATGTACATAACAAACAGTAAAGAGTAAGGATGAAGTACAGAACCTTTTTGCTTTTACCTGTGCATACAAAAAAATATTTTTCTGGAGCTACCAAAATTGCTTCCTTCAATGGGCTGTGATACTGAGAAGACAACACTCAGGACAACATGTCAAAGTGTTCTCCAAGACAGCAGTGGTGTTAGATACCTGCAAGCTGAGGAAAACCAGTTGAATGTAAGAACTGAAAAACTGGTGAACAGATAAGAAAAATGCAACTAATTTTTTTTCCCTTCAATCCCAAGCTTGTTGTTTCAGATAGTTTCAGTTTTTGTGTTACACAACTAACCTCTTGCTTTTGTAAAACTGATCTTTTTCCACTTTGAGACATTCATGACAGAAAGCAAAAGATTGAGACTTTTGCATTAGTGATTTATTTTCTCTTTTCAGCATGTATTTTTGATGATCCGTGAGGTCTTTTCCAACCTTCATGATTCTATAATTGTATATCTTCCTTAATGAAAGAGGACTATGAAGTGTTTTTAGTTTTAAAACAGCATGGACCTTTAACTGACAGAAGAAACATATACATATGTTAGCATATATATGTGCACATCTATTGTGGTAATGGACTTGAAAAATAGCCCATATGTTTTATAATTCAAGAGCAATTAAAATGTTTTGATAATAGCTGGGTTTTTTTTGAGATGGTGATTACTTATGATCACTATCATTTTCAAATGTGTACAGTGGATTTGATTAACAGTCTTGTGTATTAATTACGATAACTGGTATTAGATATTCTCTTGCCCTATTGTCTCTGTAATAACAGTAACAGTTAAATTATTATGATGAGGAAAGCAATTCATAAATATTGCAGTAGCAGATGTGACTGAGGAAATGGTTTGCAGTTCCAAGGCTATCACTTTCATTGATTTCTAGAGTTGCTGGAGGTTATATTTTTTAAGTTAGACTTGAAGTTAAAAATAGAATACTAACTCCCTCGTTTGCGTCAGATTCTGTTATTTATCTTTGATGCAAAAGACATCATGATCTGGAAAAGTAGACATCAGTTAATGTGAGACTAAAATCTGTGATTTTTAAGAGCAGTCTATCTAGATATAGTTCACATTAATTGACTTATTGAATTTATAATGCTCCAGGTAATATGTCCTGAGGAATAGTATGAAGCATTTATAGAACCATGACGTAAAACGTTGTGTGTAGTGCATCTGAGCAGATCTGCTCCTCCCATTGTATCAGCAGGCCCTGCCAAAGTGTCATCCTGAATCATGAACTGGTTTCCAAAGGCCTTCTTTTCCTGAGGCAGAACCCTCTTGCTCCAGTGCTGGGGCAGAAAAGCAATAAGCATCTCCTCATTAATACTTACACTGTTACTGTGGGTAAATTTCCAGAGCTCAGCAATCTCTGCTCATTAGAAACATTATAAATCATTTGTTGTTGTAATCCCTTTTGAATTTTATGGAGTCTTTGGAAATATTAAGCAAAAAGTGATTATCTGATGTGTAATTTATGTTAATAAAAATCATGATAATTTCCTTCATATTCTTTTTAATCTTTCAATCTGCACAAAAATATTTTTTCCGGATGTATACTTATCTACATATGTGGAATTTCTTTTGAGGTTATAGCTAATTTGATGCCACTTTATCATCTGACTTTTGTAATGTCCATCCCATGTTTCTTTTCTGTTTGACTTCAATTTCTATTGGGTAAGGCAGCTTAACAGTACAATAGAAGAGTCACCAAAGTGGTGGACAAAACTTTGGAACCTGCATACTGAACGTGAAAATACTCCAGTTTCATAAAAACACCGGTATAATGATTGCAAAAATACATACCAATTTTGGAAGAGATTCTAAAGCATATTAAAATAGTACCTCGACAAGTCATTCATAGCAAAATCCTAACTCTTCCATTATTTCCTCTGACCCTTCAGAATGCTTCTCAAAGGTAACCGTAAGTATCTTCAGTAATCATAATAGTAACACAAAACTACAACAAAATTTTGTGGATGTTGATCTTTTAGGAATTCATGCTGTAGTTCCTGTTGACCTGCACCTAACAGTAGATGTTTTAATTACAAGTGGCACTTCCTGAAAGTCTGTTTTGTACAGTGAATGTCAGAAACTGTACTGGTTGGTCCTAACATGTGAGACATAAATGATAAGAAAACTTCTGAAGATTGAAATAAAATTCTAACAGTGTTTGTTGAAACTGTTGCCTCTTCATACTAAATTCATGCTCATTTTCTGTCCTTCTACTGTCATGAATGAGCATTGACACAAAATGGGGTGGAGAGGTTGATGTACCAGAGAGTTGTGCTGCCATCCAGAGGGACTTTGACAGGATGGAGAAATGAGCTGACAGGAACCTCATGAAGTTCAACAAGGGGAAGTGCAAAGTTCTGCACCTGGAAAGGAACAACCCCAGGCACCCCCACATGCTGGGAGCCAACCAGCTGGAAAGCAGCTTTGCGGAAAAGCTAAGCAGCTGGGCGTTCTGGTGGTCATCAAGTTGAACATGAGCCAGCAATCTGGTCTTGTGACAAGGAAGGCTAATGGTATCACGGGCTGCGTCAGAAGGGGTCTTGCCAGTAAGTTGACCAAGGTGATGCTTCCACTCTACTCAGTACTGGTGAGGCCACAGCTGGAGTGCTGCATCCAGTTCTGGGCTCCCCAGCAGAAGAGAGACATGGACCGGATGATATCCATCCCTGGGTTCTGAAAGAGATGGCTGATGTGGTTGCTGAGCCACTCTCCATCATATTTGAAAAATCCTGTCTGTCTGGGGAGGTCCCAGGAGACTGGAAAAAGGGAAATATTACTCCCATTTTTAAGAAAGAGAGAAAGGAAGACCCGGGGAACTACAGGCTGTTGAGCCTCACCTCTGTGCCTGGGAAGATCATGGAACAGATCCTCCTAGAAGCTATGCTAAGTCACATAAGAGACAAAGAAGTGATTCAAGACAGCCAGCATGGCTTCGCCAAGAGCAGATCTTGCCTGATCAATCTGGTGGCCTTCTATGATGGAGTGACAGCTTCGGTGGACGGGGGAAGGGCGATGGATGTCATCTACCTGGACTTTTGCAAAGCCTTTGACATGATCCCTCACCACATCCTTCTCTCTAAATTGGAGAGGTGTGGATTTGAAGGATGGACTGTACGATGGATTAGGAATTGGCTGGCCGGATGCAGCCAAAGGGTTCTGATTAATGGTTCTGTGTCAGGGTGGAGGCCAGTCATGAGTGGTGTTCCTCAGGGGTCTGTCTTGGGACCGGTGCTCTTTAACATCTTCATCAATGACATAGACGATGGCATCGAGTGCACCCTCAGCAAGTTTGCTTGAGGCAGCCCTGCGGAGAAAGACTTGGAGGTCCTGGTGGATGAGAAGCTGGATATGAGCCAGCAGTGCGTGCTTGCAGCTCACAAAGCTGTCCTCTTTACCATTTACCTCTTTAATTCTCTCCCCTATCATTGGGTGGGGGCAGGGACTGTGTGAGCGGGTGTGTGTGGTTTGGCCCCCAGCCAAGGGCCAACCCATCACAAAAGCCAACCGTGTTTTGGGCTGCATTAAAAAAAGGGTGGCCAGCAGGGAGAGGGAGGTGATTGTGCCCCTCTACTCGGCTCTTGTGAGGCCCCATCTGGAGTACTGTGTCCAGGCCTAGGGCCCCCAGCACAGGAAGGATATGGAGCTCTTGGAACGGGTGCAGAGGAGGGCCACTAAGATGATCAGAGGGCTGGAGCACCTCTCCTATGAGGAAAGGTTGAGGGAACTGGGCTTGTTTAGCTTGGAGAAGAGAAGGCTCCGGGGAGACCTCATTGCGGCCTTCCAGTACTTGAAGGGAGCCTATAAACAGGAGGGGGAACGCCTTTTTACGAGGGTGGATAGTGACAGGACAAGGGGGAATGGTTTTAAAGTCAGACAGGGGAGGTTTAGGTTAGAGATGAGGAGAAAGTTTTTCACCCAAAGGGTGGTGGCACACTGGAACAGGTTGCCCAGGGAGGTCGTGGATGCCCCATCCCTGGAGGCATTCAAGGCCGGGCTGGATGTGGCTCTGAGCAGCCTGGTCTAGTGGTTGGCGGCCCTGCATATGGCGGGGGGGTTGAAACTAGATGATCACTATGGTCCTTTTCAACCCAGGCCATTCT
>WKFP01015249.1:115988-157343 GCA_011057875.1 Pterocles orientalis | reverse complement strand
TTCTGGGGATTATTAGCTGGCAACAGGCCGAGCCTTTTTTTGGGGGGCAGTATCATTGTCAACAGGCCGAGCCTTTTTCGGGGCGGGCAGCATAATTGTGTATCACCTATTCTCTCCCTCCTTCGGGGCCATTGGCTGGGAGTGGGCTAGGCCTTTGGTCATCAGGTGGGGAGGGGCAGTATCACTGTGTATCACATTGCATCTTTGTATATAGTATTATTTCTAATATTATTGTAGTTTAGAAATTAAATTGTCCTTATCTCAACCCACGAGTCCTCTTTGCCATTTACCTCTTTAATTCTCTCCCCTATAATTGGGTGGGGGCAGGGACTGTGTGAGCGGGTGTGTGTGGTTCGGCCCCCAGCCAAGGGCCAACCCACCACATTATTGCATTCTGTATTTTGAATTAGACTTAGGAAAAAGACTTATTGAGACAAAAAATGCAGAATTCATATTTTTCTACTTATATAGTCTTAGAAAAAAAGCTTTTGCTTTTTGAGATTGTTAAAATTAAGTCTTCAAGATAATACTGTGCTAGATAAAACAGATTATCATATCCTCTGAAGCATTATTTTTTAAAAATAGATCCCTGTACATAAATATTCCATTGTAAGTCATTATTAAAGAGGACCAGTATCTGAACTTATTCTACACTAGCAGATCTACTAACATTAAAAACATATCCTGACACTTGTGAAAATAATTCTGTGGGGTTAATTTATACCCAGACTTCCAAATTTACTGCATACACCCAACTAGACAAACTACACCCCCACTGAGACAGACATTTGTCTTTTTGATGTACAAATAATGAGAAAGATTTCTTTGGAAGATGTATACTGTTTTGAATTAGTTTCTTGTGTCATCTGTTACATGAATAGTATAAATTCATGTTGTACAAGATTTCCTGTATATCTGGATTGAAGCCAAGTGAGGAGCGAAATTAGAGGAATGAGAGAAACAGAATATGGAGGCTACTAGAGGATTTCTGAAGCCAAGTTTCACCTTTACATTAGGCAACAAACGTCAATATTCTAGACAAAATGGACTGAATGTCTCAGTTTCTCTTCCAAGAACTTGGTAACCGTCTGTCCTAGTTTGTTTTGCTAGCCAAGGTCAAAATTACAACACCCTCCACTAGATTTCATTCTACATGAAATGACCAGAGACTGCTTTCTTTTTCTTGTTTCTGTATTGTATCTGGATGGCCCAGATTTGTTTCTGATGCATCTAGCTGTTTAAATGTGCACATCTAATCTGGTCATCTAAATTATCCACAGAGTTTAGAAAGTCCTCTAAAGGCCTTTCTAAAGGCCACGGGCACTGGTACTCTCTCTGGTGTTAGGTTTACTCTGGTGCCCAGTTAATGCATCCTCATATGCTCAGAATCAGAATGATTTATGAATTTATTAGAGCTTCTGCCTGAAATTGTAGATCACTTGCAAATATCCACACGCAAAAAATAATCTACACTTGGTGGCATGTAGACCTCTTGGATTAACCATGTACTACTGTAAACTTTTTCAAAGAAAGTTAAATATACACTTTCAAAACAAACTAATGAGATTACCAAATCCATTCTCCTGAAGGTTCAGTACAGGAGTCGGGTGTTATCAAATTTTCTTGATTTTGTGGGAAGTTGAAATCCTAGGGCCTGAGCAGTGAGGCCCTGAACCAAAGTTGACCTCTAGGTGAACCTCACAACCTAACAATATACCTAATATGTATAATATTGATCACATACGCAAAATATAACCTTATGAATATATGCCAATTTATAAAAGCTTGTTGTAACGCTTACAGAGCATTGCTGTAACGCTTGCTGTAAGATAATAGTTGTGTAACAGTAGCCTCACTTGCCAAAGAGATATATACCTATCTCAAACCTTCAAACAGATCTCTGCATGACAGAATGTGGCAGGGCGGTGACGGGCTTTGTTTAGAGACGCATAATCAAAGATAACCAGACACCTTTACTTCTTTTTAACTTTTTCTTGGGTTCTGGTCAAGCGCGGGAAATAGTTAACAAGGAAAAAGAAACCACACCAGAAGTTTTTCACAGCTTAAGATAGAAAGTATTTTATTTAACTGTATAAAAGCGGGAACCGTTTGCAGGGAAATTTGGAAGCCTCCTCTATACAGTGGATGCACTGTATAGAGATTTCCTCACTGCTGGGATGAGTTCTCCAAATCCTTCGCTGTAAACGTGCTCCCCAGCGTCTGCGGATCTGGATGATGGTAATACAGGGCAATTGGTGATCGATGTATCTTTCTTAAACACTGTCACTAACTCTATGTAGTAATGGTTAGGTGCATTACCTTATTTTGTGCTTGCTATAGTAGTCTGCTTGTTGTCTTGCTGCTTTACCTTATCTTGCTTTATTTTCTCTGTACTATTTTCCTTATTACTTTGTCATTTTGGACATAAGTAAAAATAAGTTTACTTTTTTTTGGTGCCTGTGTCCTCTGTGCTATCCCTGTCTATTGTCAAAGCAGAAGTTGAGCTTATTCAATGTGGGTAACATTTTAAATGTAAGTACAGCTAACAGGTAAGTTGTAGTTACAGTTTAAACTATTAAAAAGTGTATAGATAATAGGGAAATAGATCATTTTCAAATGACCAAAACCTGGTGTCTTTGTTGAAACTTCTTGTTTTGCCAAGCCATGCAATCCTTTATTTAAGGAAATAACTGTTCTTAGTTCAGCAGCTAATGCAAATGCCAGCCACAATATGTATATTATCCTTTTGGTACAGGATCAATTTTCAGATTAGAAGTTTTCTATCACCATTTTTTAAGATGGCAAAAAATCTAGAAATTTAGCCAAATACTTTCATTTACAAAATTTTCTGCAACAGCAGAAATTATTTATTTGCTTATTTTGATTCTCAACTAAAATAAACAAAACAACACAAAATTAGAGGAAGCAAGTATGAATTCCCTTCAGGAAACTGTGATGCTACAAAAAGGACAGTACGATAACAAGATAAGTAAGATACATGCTGAAAGTGAAATTATCTGTCTATTCATTCTGCTAATTAGTTCTTCTAATTAGTAATTGCTGTAGTAAAAGAACTAATGCACTTCAGCTTGGAAAGAGGTGACTGAGAGGAGATATAATAAAGGACTCTGAAATAAAAAAATGTTATGGAGAAGGGTTTACACAGAATATTTAACTTTTATTGCTTCTTAGAATGGAAGAGCTAGTGTGACCAAGGACAGCGCAGAAGATTTTAAGTAAACAAAGGAAACTCTTTTTTGCTAAATGTATACCTATACATTTGAAAAGCTGTAGTGTTTAAAAGAATAAATAGGAACAGTAGAGGGATTAAGCAAATTAATTAACTAGGGTAGGCCAGGCACAGACATAGTCTTATTTCTGGAACCTGGAAGGACACAGAGCTGAAAAAATCTTTCTGTTTTTTTCCTATTTCATATACTATACTTGCAATTATTCACTACTGGCTTCCTTCAGAAACAAGACATGGGAATGTTTGGACCTATCACTACAGTTGTTGGACTACCTGGAAAATAGGAAACTGGAAGTGCCTGTCCAAACTTTATCAGTTTTCATACAAAGTGAGCTTACAGGACTAGGTTCCTTCAGCTTGGAAGGGACATGACGGGAGTGAAAGTCATACACAAGTGTCATGCCATCGATGATATAAGAAAAACATGTTTTTCAGCTGTTACCGTAAAAGATGGCACAATGAATAACTCAGACCTTAGTTTTGATCACCTGTGGCAGCTATTAGATAACAGCTAATCCTAAAAGAAATGGAAATGTTATATCAGGATTTCAAAAATATACCAAAACATTCTTGAAACCCCTGCTAGGCATTTGTCAATCTATTTCAGGACAAGGTTTGTTATTTTTCATATGCAAACTCTCACTGGGCGTTATGAGAATAGACAGGCATAAAATGTTATGTGTTAAGAACATTTCAGTAATAAAATTATGTATCAGAAAATAAATCTTTAAAGCAACTTCCTAGAAGAAAAAGTCTGGATCACATCAAAAAAAGCCTGTATGAAAGAAACACACAAAAATTTAAATAATTTAAGCTTTTTTAAAAGAAACACAGCTTATTCTGAAAAGCCAAATATCTGCATGAAAAAATATATGAATTATGTAATTTATCTGGTATCGTCTCTAGTCACATTAAGGATTTAGGTTTAGTATAATGAATATTTTCTTATGGTGACACCAGCCAAGCACTGAAATAGGACTGCGTAGAAATGTTGTGGAATTTCAGCAACAGAGGCACTTCAAAATCACACGTGACAGATATTTGGAATGGTGTATTTAGACTTGATCCTGGTTTGAAAGGATGGGGTGGACTGTATGATCTTTCCCATTCCCTTTGAACTCTATTATTAGAAATTTCTATTATTCCATGATTTACCAAGAGAGCCTGACATTTACTCAGCTTCAGTATTACGCAGAGACAGATTCCCAAAAAACTTTGCTAAAGGTTAGATAACAGAACTGAGATCACTCAGTCCTGAGTGGAGAGCCTGAAAATCCTGATTAATAGCTGCCAAGTCCTGGAGACATGTTACCACTGTAGTGCTCTTGAGGATCACACAAAAGAGTTTCTAAAGAACCATAAGATCCTCATCCACATGTGTTGCAAAGTTATGCAGCTGTGCGGGCATCAACAATACAGGCATACAAGTAACTGCAGTGGGGTAGAGAGATAATGGGGAAGCTGTGAGTTAAAGCCTGTCTAAATAAAGCAGTTGTAGAATAAGGGATTGGGTGCAAGCAGTTTGTCTTGCTTCTCAGACTGCACAACTATGTCAGGAACATAAGTGCAGTAGCAACATTTTTAGACTCAACATGACTCAATATTGTTCTGCCTCCTCGTAACACAAATCTGAATCTAAATCCTGAGCAATTCTTGCTCTCTCTCTTAAAAGACTCTAAATGTGCTCTGAAAACATCTATTCTACAATCTCTGATCTGGGCTTGTGACACACTGCAGGCATCTGTATTCAAGTTCAGGTGGGCAAGGTGCCTTTTGACTCCCTTCAGATATCTGCAAAAGATGAGAAAAGCAAGCAATCTCAGGAAGTCTACATAGGCATTTCCTTTCTTAAAAATGTAGAAATTGCAAACTATTATCCTTTTACTTCAAATAGCCCCTTAGATTGCAGGAGACCTGGGTAGAATAGTCTTTGCCCCTGAAAAGCTTCAAACCCACATCTTTACCTCCCTAGATGATACTGTACCTGCCAGATCGTATACTACTCTTAAGCAATACTTTCACCCAAGCCTCCCTTTTGAAATACATCTGCTTTTCAGTAGAGTGGGGAAGTGAAAAAAATCCTGACTTCACTGAGTGTTGGGAATTCTATGCTCTTGTTTGTGTTTCAAGGACAGGGTATATTGATCAGTGAAGAAATGAGGATAGAAATACGTTTTAAATACCATCTCTCTGCAGAAGTGCCTGGCCCAGCACTAGAAGTGCTGCCCAGTACGATAAGCTGATGCTTATTTTTATGCTGAAGCACTCAGAAAGGTTTATAATAAGGAAGACTTAAGATATAATACTTCTGCTCAGATTGTTTTTCTGTTCTGTGTCTGAATTTTGGCAGGTCTTCACTGAACATACTTCTTGTGTTTCCCCTAGCTCCTAGCTCTATAAACCAAGTAGGGAGCCAATTCACTTGGCCCAGAGATCTGGAGTCTACTGCAGAGGCCAGGCATCTAGGAGCTTAGGCGATATGTACTCAGTACTGTCAGTGTCACTGAGTTTTATGGATACAGCTCACAGTCCACAGCTGGCAGGCTTGTTTTAAATGCTTTACTTTCCGTGTAAGATGTCCACATGCAGACATTTCAGTGGGACTTCTCAGCTCCCTAGAGGTGAACACTTACCAAGACCATAGGCTGACTATGGAAATAATGGTCCTAGAGACTGACCTCGTCTTACCCTCCCTGTATGCTCCTGAGAGCTAGCTAGTGAAATTGTTCTCTTCTGGGGAAAACACAGAGGAAGTAAACCTCAGACAAAGCTACACTTAATTCACACAGGTATTATTAAAGCTTCACAGGCTTTCCTTTCTAATTTTTGTCAAAACACCTGTGCTTCCTTGAGAAATAAGTTAATGTTTCACTGCTTGCTATTCCAATGCTTCTACCTAATTATTCCAACCATGTAACTTCTGACATGGGAAGAAATTGCTGGAATGTAACTTGACATCAGGAGTAAAGTGCTTACATTGAGATCAAGCAGGTTAGAATAGTGTTTTAATGGAAGCAAAAACCCCTCTATATCTTCAGTCACTTAAAATGATACTACAATAAACATTCTACCACTACGTTGACAGTTTGTGTAACAATTGTCTTTAATTTGTCTTTTTTCACTGGTGATCCAATGGTTTACTTAGAAATTTTTCTCTAACAGATTACAGGGTATGACTGTTTTTAGAAATACAGAGTCTTTAATGTCTCAATTATATTTCTAATAATAGAAGCATATTTTCAGTATGCAAAATTTCACAGGCACTTTTAGTTAAATTAATTGGGGAAATCTGTCTATCAGATTCTTGCTTTTCTTTCTTTGTTCCAACGTCTTTAAGAGAAAGATTTCATCTGCGTATCTGTGAACACAAAGCATTTGCACAAAAGGTTGTAGTACACCAGTATGATACAGGTTTTTTTCCAACATTATTCTATTGAGAAGGTTGAGTCTGTCTGTCCTTTCAGTGGCAGGGAATGTAACCTATGTTTGCAGGTGTTATGAGATCCACACTAGTAGAGGCAAGTGACAGGAGAAGGTAGGCATCAGCCATGGGCCAACAAGCAGACTTCTATGCTGTTCGCATCCATTAAAAAGCTGCCACATATCAAATTCACAATTTCTATTTGTTTCTTTCCACTCCAATTTGTTGTGCTACATTCATCCTATCAGTGAAAATATAAACCTTCCCCTCAAAGATCACAGGACAGTAGAATAAGTTAGGCTGGAAGGGATCGTTGGAGATCCTCTAGTCCTTACTCTAAGGCAGGATAAACTACGAAGTTAGATCAGGTGGCTTGTGGTCTAACATTGCACTGATTCCAATGTGACAAAAAGGTGACAAAGGCAAACAGTAACAAAAGGCTCAAAACATATCTTGCCACTTGCCACCTGTGTCTTTTCTAGGGTAACATCTTCTTTATCTGTTTCTTTCAAGTAAAATTTTCAGAGACTTTCCTAGCTGCACAATCTCCATGCTGTCTTACTGGGATCCCTTTGAAATTCATCACTGCCTATCAGTTCTGAGGCCTGGCTTTGGATATGCACCTTGCTGTAAATTAGGTCTCCACCATTGCAACCTACCCTCCTATAGGTTATTGCCTATTATTCTTTTTCCCCCTGTCTAACCAGACCATATTATTCTCCCTACTCAGCTTTTCTCCATCCTCTCCCAATTTATCATATTGTTGAAGCTGCTCCCAACAAGCATGTGTGCTTTCTTCCAGGAATAGAAACTCTTATTCTGGAGATTCTTCCCTGATCTAGGGCAAAACAAGCAAGACAAAGGACATGAGTGGCTTTTGTGCTGCTTACCTACACCTTTTTAAACAAAGTGTGCAGCTTAGAATACACTGAAAACAAGAAAATGTAATGCAACCACCACAAAGTTCTTAAAGAATATTTTCAAAGTGACTTAGGGATATTAGCTTTCTAGGGATACCAGCCACAGAAGAATTGTACCCAAACAGACAGGTTAAGCTATTTTTTGAAAAACAAGGTGAAAGCACAGATTTATTCTCTTCTAAATGTCTATAGAACTTCTGAGTCCCAACCCTTCCCACTCTCTGTTTAGGCAGCTATTTCTGACAACAAATAACATTCGGTTTCTCACATGTAAACTGCACGTTAGTTACTTCGTGTAATTGACTCTGGTTAATATAATTTAAGTAAATGTTCTGGAGCATATTAATTACTTAGAACCTTAGCTATGAAATAATTATATTCTCCCTGAGCATGATGTGAATTAAGTTTCTTCAGGCCGAAATGATAATTTTTTTATATTTTAATAAACATCTTGTACCCTTTTCATAAATGAAACATAAGGAATACTAGCCATGTCTCTATTTTATGACCCCATCTATTTAACCAAAATCGTTGTTGGCAGAGGGCTTGCAAATTTTCACATATAAAATTCATAACAATTTCCATTTAATAAAACCTCAACATGAGGAAGGCCAGTCAGATGGATTAAAAAATAATTCTGTCTAAAGCAGAATGCACATAAAATATTTTAAGCATTTCTTGACTTAAATAAATTCTTTGATTTCCTAACAAATTAACATTTCATAGTATGAGATTAATACAGAAAGCTCTCTCTGAAATTAGGCATTCTGGGGCTTATAAGGTAACTCACTCAGAAAAGAAAGCTATTTATTCATTTTATTTTTTCTGTAAATTGAGTTTTTGAATATTTTCTCCTGTTAAATAAAACATTTTTGTGGGGTTTTATATTACCCAGGTGAGGGGTTACATTCTTTAAATCTAACTATTTAACCAGTCATGATATGGAGAGGAATTAAATTTGCTTTTTTTTCTCAAGCAAAGATCATGGATGATGATTCCTCCTCCCCCCATTTAATTGACATAATTTTCACATCGTGATTTTTTTAATGTTCACCTAAGAGCATAAATTTACAGGGATTTAGAATTTTTTCTGGCATTGATGAACACATTCTTCCATGAACCAGGTAATATATCTTACAATGGCTTTTGACAGATCATTCCAGTCTGATATTTTCCTGGCAAATGTTTATTTATATTTTCATGCCAGTTTTGATTTAAAGTCATGGCATATATGTAAGTTTTACTTTGATTTTTTTTTTTTTGCCTGATATGAAATCTGACAATAGATTCTATTTTCACAGTTCCACAATTTTTCCTCTAATATTCCATATAACTGATTCTATTTTATTCCTTCTGGTACCTGGAGTATATGTATCGTATACTGTGTTGTGCATAAATATACATATTTTTTTAATATATATACATATATACACACTTATATACATATATGCATATATATAAAATGTAAATGTATAGTCTCACTGATATCTTCTGTGCATTTCTACGGTTCCCTGAAATCATGTACGGTGGTGCAAGATACAAAATGGAGAGTGTTAATTAATGTTGGATGAAAATCATTACATGGTGATATTAATGAGTGGGTCATCAAAGAGAATGGTTGCTTTTTAAAGTGCAACTATGTTGTTTGATATTACCTTAATTTTAATAGCAAAACGTGTGGTTGCTGGTTTAATCTCTCAAGGTTTATGTAAAATTATCTCCCAAATAGGTATATTTAAATGTAAATTCTGTAGTTGATTGATGCTATGATATTGTTTTTGAATGCTTCACGATTCATTAGAAGCAATTAATAATTGTTTGGTATTTGCATATGTGAATATGGATTCCCATGTTGAATAGTTAACAGAGGGACTGGATGATCTGAGGAGGTACCAGTGGGGAACGTCTGTGGTGCCAGGTCCTGGTGCTAGTTGAACTCATGCCCAGGTGGCGTGCTCAGGTTCTGATCCTCCACAAAGCAAGTGCAGGTTATATCCAGAATGTATTTGGTGCTTTACACTTTACCAGATACCTTTTCATTTCAGCAAATTATGACTTTTTTCATTAAAAGGGGAAGAATGCCTTATGCACCCACTGACTTTCTGGAAGGGGTACCCTTCACTCACAGTCACCATTCCGAGTGTGCACAGCATTTGTGCTGCCTTCTACTGCCCTTGCTGTTGTCAGTGATTCAGATGAGATCTGCTCCCAGGAGGCCTGCTACAGGCCACTTTCAACTTCTGGGGAAAGGGGCAAGCAAAGCTGCCTGTTCCTGCTCTCTCCTCATCCTCATAGTAAAATGGGTTATGTACATGTAGGATGGGTTGGACTCAAGTGTATAGGGCAACACATCTTCTTCAAAGAATTACATCCTTGAAGCAAGAAATAGCTGTCATCTTATGAAACCTGGCTATGCAAAGTGGTGTCAGTAGAAAGTAAGTATGAGGAGATGAGAAAAAATTGTCACGAGGATACAAAGGAGAGAAGCAAGACATTACGTAAAACAGTAATACTCAGTTCTTCACTTCATTTGTTCCCAACATGAGTGACCCAAGAACCAGCAGAGCTTCTAGTCTTTTCTTCTTTTATCATACTGAGCCTCCTGAGTCCTGAACAATAACCTTGGGTAGAGATAACTAGGCCAGGCTAATTCTTTTGTAGACTGTGTCTCTGATACATTGCATGAGGAAGATTGACTGGCTGGCATTGGGAATGCTTCAGAAGTTTAGGGAAGAATATGAAGTCTCTGAGTTGGGTTGTAGTGGTTTGTACACTTCTGAAGTTTTTAAGTCAGACTGCAGAAGGATGTAGGGAGAGGGAGCAACGGATCTGCCCTGATCTCACTAGTAGTCTCCTGTAAGTTGCAAGTAGACTTAGAGATGCTGGGTTTTTCAGGAAAGGGGGAATAATCATTGAAGCTGTGCTAGCTATTTTTGCAGTACGGCTGCGTTGTGCCGTGCTCTTGGCTGGTCAGGCCCAAGGGTAGACCTATGTCATGGACAGCAGGTGTGTTATAGTGACTACAGACCGTCATTTTGACATCTCCAGAACTGCCCAGAGTGCCTTTTGTATGTGACATTTGCTTACAGCTCCCATCTTGAATGGCTTTGTTTCTGGCTGGCAGCTTAAGAATGGGAGCTTGAAGTACTAACAAGCAGTGGGAGATGCTGGTGATGTGAACCCTGACATCTGGCCATGGCTGGCCTGCTAACAGTCCCTATGGAGCCTGCCTTGTGCCTGCTCACCAGCCCTTGTTTTGTTCCCTTCTGCCAGCAGTAAGTTGGAGCTGCCATTTCCCTTGCTGGACTTCCAGCACTTCGTTCACTCTGCCAGTCCCATCCCTGTCTGTGGACCAAGAGGTGTACCAGTGTGTGCTTGAACAATGGGTACAGTGTAACCATGGGGTGTAGGAGATGGGGGTCTGTGTGATGTCCAGAGCCTGTGACTTCAGGCAGGCATGGGAGGAAAGAGAATGAGAGGAGTCCCTCAGTAACTAACAACCCTGATCAAAGTGCTGACGACATCAAGCCACAGAAAGCAGCAATCCCACCAGAAATATTACTTAAAAGATTTCAGTTTGTTTTGCATGTGGAGCAAACCAAGGTCGTTTTTAAACTGATGCCATGATACAGGATCTGTGGCTACTTATATGAGTCACCTATGGATGTTTAGGGATGTCTAGGTTCAATGCATACATTGTATACAGTTTCTAGCATTGCTGGGGGGCTGTGTTTTGCTGGGAAACTAAGGTTTGAGTGCTAGAATAGTCTTCCTTTTCTTTGCTGAACAACAAAATAGCCTAGGTAGGCTATAGAGAGCATCTATATTCCTCCTTCCTTTTCCGTTTTCTGAACTGAAAACTGCTAAGCTTAATGGAAACACCATCTATCCACTTATCTTTGGAGAGATATGCTATCTGCTCTTTAACCATCTGTTCCGTTTATATTCCAGTTTTTCTATTTTTGCTACTTAGTACATAGGAGTTAAGCAGAAAAAAATCACTAAGATTTTTTGCTTCAAATTCTTAGTCTTCCCAGGAATGACTTTCAGATGTGATTAACTTGCATTTGTGTAGTTCCACTGTGAAGGAGCAGTCTGTCTATAAATTTGTGTTATTCCTTCTAGAATGTTGCTGATTACCTCTATGCTTTGATTTGGTATTCATTCCTCCAGTCCTGAAGAGTACTGATGGGTAAATTAAGAAGGGCTCTGTAGGGCACACTTTTTTCCTTTGGATGGTCAGGGACAATGAATGACAGCGAAAGATTACGCTTTTTTCCCAGAGGATTAATCAATCATGGTACAAAGTGAATTTATAATTTTTTTTTCAATTCAGTTCTAAACAGTTTATGAGTAATTTTGTTTTTGGTGTGGGACTGCTCCTAGAAGAGTAGGAAGTCTTTGAAATTTTAATTCTCTCTGGGGTGGTCTAACACTCCATGAACCCTACAAGTTTCCAGGCTTAATGGGCTTTCCTTCCAGCTTGCCAGCTGTAGTTAAAGGCAAACTCTGTTTCAGTATGTTATTCTATTAGCTTGCGTAAAATCATTCACATTTGCATGAGCCTGTCAAACCTCTTATCCAAACCCACCTACTCTCCTGAATGAAGCGGGAGATTTCCTCTCTTTCTCCTCTGGGCATCATGGTCTTCTGAATTAACTGTTCAAGCTTTCTGCTACTGCAATGGTGAACCTGACAGGTAGTACATTTCTCATTAACAGGGTATTTCACTTGTTCTTGTGTCACACTGTTACTTTCCTTCATGCTGCATAGTAAGACTGTTTCCTAGTCAAAGAAGTAAATCAAAGGGTCTGGAAGGCTATCTCTATAAAAATGAGCGGCACTACATAATGACACAGATGTACCCTAGAGAAAGCAACATGACAAAATATTCTCATATTCACACAAACAACTCTTGAATTTATGTTATTCTCTTACTTCATTTACGGCTTGATAGACATTAGTATCTTCAGTTGTGGTTATGATATATAATCCATAAAAATAATATGGAAAAGGGAGTGAAAGGAAGCCAACAAAACTCTTCCTACAAACTCTTTGTAAAGATATGGCCTTTACTTTGAAAAAATGGGTAATAACAATATAAAACAACTGACTATCCTTTTCTTGTTTATGCATATTTTATTTGCTTCCACAGTTAAAACGTTAATTAGAAAGAAAAAGCAGAAAATTTCACCATTCAGAAAATTTGAAAACTACCTTACAAATCATACTCTTCTACTCCATTGGTACATGACTGCTCTGTAATGAAACAGGATCCTTATCCGTGTAGAACAACTCTGTAAATACATTTGAGGCAGATACTGCAGCATATTGCATCAAATGCAAATACCAATGTGATTTTTTGGGTGGATAAGTTGTAATTACCCACTTTAAGTTTTAGCTAGGGCCATTCATCCATATGCTTGGCTTGTTCCTACTGCTTTGTAATATCTGAGTGTTTCACTTGACATTAATGGATTTAACTTCACAATACCATTGAGATACGGTAGTATGATTAACTTTATTATGCAAAAGCAGAACTGAGACACTGAGAAACATAGGATCCAAATTAAAATCCACTGAGAAAAGAAAATATTTGGTCAGCTTCCTCTAGCCTTGGATGATTCCCAAGCTTATTTATGAGACCTGGAAAGACTCTCTCGTTGGCAAACGGTCTGTTAAGCAAAAAATTATTCTATACTGAAAGGGTAATAATAATCAGTGCAGGTGATATGCACTGTAGTTTGAAATGCCAAGAACACTGAAATGTCAGTATTTGTACTAAACAGTCACCGAGAAAAAAAATAATATCATCAGCAGTTCTCTCCTGAAGGAAAAGCAGCTACACTGGGACAGCTTTTCTTACTATTTTCTAGTTGAATAGTAAAGTATTTGAGCTATGATTACAATAGAACTACTATCCCTGAAGCCTTCAGGTTTGTATCTATTCAGAACGCTTTATTGCTGTAGGCATCTTCATAAAATAATATCAGCAAAGAACTCCTACAGTGAATGCATCTATACACCTGTTAGTACAGTTCGTTTCACTCAGGAAAACTGTCTCCTCACAACAAGGATTCATACAGCATTCTGATAGAAGGGCTGCAGGACTGATCTTAGCACAAAATACTGCACACACTGATTGCTGGAAATGTAAACATTAAATTGCAATGTATTATAAAATTACCGGTAGATCTCAGCTGATATCATTTAGCTCAGAGAATTTACTATGGACTTATATACAGAGGATGGCACTAAGAAAATTCTAATGTTTTAATAATTTTTTTTATCCTCTTTGATATTTGTAACTGTTGTGAGCATTGGTATACCCAGGTCCAGCTTCTGTGAGGATTAAATAGCTTCCCAAAGCTCATCGCAATTATATGTATCAGTGAAGACTACAGCAACATCCATACTGGAAAACAAGTTATAAATTCCCTGATGAGAGAGGTCAAACACACTGAAATCTTCAGCTCAAGGTCTCATTATGTGTTATTGTTCAAAAAAACTCATTTGTTGGGATGCTCAGTAAATAAACACACATTAATGATTTTTACTTTTAAGGGAGTGGGGAAAAGGCAGAGAAACCCTGATGTTCAACCATGTGAGATTTCGTATTTCTAATGGATGAATTTGGACCATTGAAATGACCCAGAGAGACTGTCCAGCATTTTGGTATGTCAGCTTTCATAGAATAGCTCTTCCGGACATGTTCTTTACGCTACTGCCCATCTGATTTTTGGAATGAAAGCTGACTCCTGGACCCAAGGTGCTTCCAAGGCAGTAGGATCTAAGAAGCAGTTGTTCAGTGTCTGCCTCTAGCCACTACAGCCTGCTTTAAGGTGCTGTTGTTCCAATTTGACCCTGTTCTTTAGATGTAGGATGATTTAGCTCTAGTAACCAAAACGTTCTGTAGACAAAGCTCTCACTTTCCATCTCACCTCAATAGTTTATTCCTTTCTCCTAAGTTTTCTATTCTATATTGAGAGTCATTTGACACATCCTCTGCATCATAATTACAGAGATGTGAAAATAGTAGTTTCCCTTTTATTTTGATTGCGTGTTTATTAAGCAATCAAAATTTTTCCAGGAGTCAGACACCTAAAAAAGAAACAAACCCTCCCTCAGGGTAATGAGTGTGAGACACCTGAGGAAAGAACTGTTGATGGAGCAAGAACAGATCACTTATGTTCTAATACAAAGCAAACCACCTTGAACTTTAATCTTAAAAGTCAGAAATTGTTCAGATTCTGAACAATTAATCAGATCGTTCAGCAGATTATTGAACAAAATTCTAGAAACTGACGCTTCTTAGAAGACGACTTTTCAGTTCTCTCTGTTCCAAATCAAGCTCCTACACAAGTGCTGAGTTATGAATCCAAATGTCATCTATGAGTATAGTTTCAGCTTTATCTCATAAGTTATTCCAATATCTCTTGTTATAGTTTTTCAGTTTACATATTAATTTTCTAATCTTTTTGACAAAGTTGTACTGTATTTTCTTTTCTTTTTTCCCTATGAAATTAACATTGCATGTGTTGTCATCCTATTTAAAAATATTCTTCCATAGCCTTCCCTCACAGGTGTATATCTTGCCTGCTGCTCTTTTCTTGAAGCAGTCTGAGTCATCAATATTTATTTTACATTTAATATATAATTGTAAATATGAATTATCCATTCCAATTTTGGTAATAGAACACTAATAATTATTAAGGACTAAATGACTGCTTTATTCTTACAAATACCCAGAAGGTTCAAACTGTCTGAAGTCTAGAATGGTTGTGTACAAAAAAAGGTACCTTAATACAAATTCCAGCACTACAAAGAATGTTGTTCTGTGGTTGTTTTTTTTTGTCAGAGAAGAGACTGCCTGAAGAAGAGACTGCCAGAGAAGAGACTGAAGAGAAGGACTTGGGGGTATTGGTGGATGAGAAGCTCAACATGAACTGGCAGTGTGCACTTGCAGCGCAGAAAGCCAACTGTGTCCTGGGCTGCATCAAAAGAAGCATTAGCAGCAGGTCAAAGGAGGTGATTCTCCCCCTCTACTCTGCTCTCGTGAGACCCCACCTTGAGTACTGTGTTCAGATGTGGGGCCCCCAACATAAAAAAGACCTGGACCTGCTGGAGAGAGTCCAGAGGAGAGCCACAAAATTAATCAGAGGGCTGGAGAACCTCCCCTATGAGGACAGGCTGAAAGAGTTGGGGTTGTTCAGCCTGTAGATGAGAAGGCTCCGAGGGGACTTAATAGCAGCCTTCCAGTACCTGAAGGGGGCTACAGGAGAGATGGGGAGGCACTCTTTATCAGGGAGTGTAGTGAGAGAACAAGGGGTAACGGGTATAAGCTAAAAGAGGGTAGATTGAGACTAGACATTAGGAAGAAATTTTTCACTATGAGGGTGGTGAGACACTGGAACAGGTTGCCCAGGGAAGTTGTGGATACCCCATCCCTGGAAGTGTTCAAGGCCAGGCTGGATGAGGCTTTGAGCAACCTGGTCTAGTGGAGGGTGTCCCTGCCCATGGCAGGGGGGTTGGAACTTGATGATCTTTAAGGTCCTTTCCAACCCAAACCATTCTAAGATTCTATGATTCTATGAAATGAATGAGAATTGCCACTAAGGTGACTGAGGTCTGAAGAGGCTTGACTCAAGCTTCTCTGGTGAATAAGTTGACCAAGGCTTCTGCTTTGTACTTTGATAAGCAGATGAGTACAGAATTATCTCATTTCTGCATGCAGGTGTGCTGAGACAGTCTGTTAGAGAATGACATTACCTAAGCTATTATACATTGGTAGATAATTGGAATTGAAGAGGTGTAGGTTCCTACTTATCTCTTGCATAATTTCAGGTTTAAATAAATCACAAAATTGTGAGGCAGGAAAAGAAGTCTTTGGCAAAAGCAAAGGAACAATGCCATGGAGGCCAAAATTTAATATGGGACTTAGTATGTGGTAAGCCAGCAGAATCTGTCACTGTTGGCTGTGTTCTATACACTGTTCTACTGGTAGTAACAGTTCAAGTGGACTCCAGTCGACAACATGCAAAACCCCCCTAAAAACTTTATTAAAGTTGTACATACAATGAGTTTTACTTCCTGTCTATAAGAACTTTTTATAATACTTTTGACATCAAGCTTTGGGATACTGAACACTGATAGAAGATTGAGAAATTGTAGGGGCTTGATCGTTAGTGGCCTTGGGTGATGTGTCTATTAAGCCTCAGCACTGCACTGGATACGTGCTATGCCTGGAGAGCTGTGGTAGAAAGTCCTTTGTTGAGCCCAGCTTTCATCTATTGATCACGAATTTTGGACCCATGTGGATGAGCTAAAGGCTGTCTGGACACAGGTACCTCTCCTATCTCACTCAATCTTGTAGTTCTACCCTGTGCTGCCAGGAACCAGGGTGTGACCTGAGTGAACCTTGAATTTATGGTTTTATAGATTTGTATCTTTAAATGAAGCTTATTTATTCCTTCCAACTGGTGATTAAGATGGTGTGACAAGGGAGGAAAACACTGTGGAGAGAATAGCTCTTCCAGTCTGAAAAGAGAGGGAACACTGTTCTTTCTCTTTCTGTGCCGAACTTAAGTTTTACCGTGCTCAGAGCTTCTCTAAGTGGATTACCTTAGACCTTACGGATTGAGAGACGAAATGCAGGATTCAGTCCAAGGGCATTTCTGTCTTTGAATTTTTTTTGTTACAGTTCATGGCCCAAACTCCTCTGCATACACAGCTCCCAGGTTGCCCTGTCTTACATTAGTCCAGCAGCCTTTCTGTTCTGAACATTAATCTCTCCTTAACTCCAAATGTCCTCTAACATTTAAAATTACAGATGTGCCACTGCTTCAGCAGCTTCCATATGTCCTTCCTCTCTGCTGGCAGGGCTCCCTTATGTCCCCCCCCCCATCTCCTGGCACAGCTCTACTTTCAAGAGTTAGTATTCCTTTCACTTTTCTGTTTGGCATTTCCATTTCTCTCATCATTAGTAAATGTCTTTTGTTCAAGTTCTGTGATGCCTTACTAGTTGTCTAACTAAAGTTGCCAGGTACTTTTTTTTTTAATCAGATCAATTTTTCCCCACTTGCCCTTGCACTGTTGGAAAAATACCTAGTACCTGTAGATTATTCTAACCAAAGATTTTCTGTGCTGTCATCAGATTAGAAGGTGTGCAAGTATTAACAAAATATTTAATAAAGTTCAACCAACCTTCACCTTCATGACCTGAAGAAAATTCAGTTGGAAAACAAAAGATTCAGATTTAGAAACCTCTAGAAATACTCTTCCAGAAGAGAAGTCAAAATTTAATGAGTGAGAACAGTTTAATTTGTTTCTCTATTCTCAGTCTTTAGTCTGAAAAGAGTTCTCTCATTGAGTTACAGACAGATTTTTATCCCTTTAGAACATATCAATGACAGGTTTTTCATATGAACAAAATTTTGAAAATACATTCCAGAGAGGTGAAAGATCTAACTGATCCCTCTTAGACTCCATAGTCTAATTTATTATTTTTCTAATACATAGCTTGACCCTGAAGTGGAATTTCCTTTATCTACCTGAATCTGCCTTGACTTGAATGGTAGAATTTCAGAATCTGCTCCAGGTTCACTAAAATTGTTGAAAGTGTGATATGTTGACAGTGGGGAAAACAACTTATTTTTATGTGTTTTATCAAAAATCACTAGGAAGAAAGATTTTAAATGATGATTCATCTGTAGTATTACGAATTATATTGTGGTTCAAGAAAAAACTTAAATTGGATCAATCCCAAACACAGTGTACTATTTAGTTACATTAAAATAGTCTCTTCATTGACAAAATGTATGGTTACATAAAGAGCTTCTCGTTTCTCAGAAATGGTTGTAGATTAGTCAGGTGGCAGTCAGATTTACTGTGTTATTTTCATCACTCCTGCTTTACCATGGAAGAAGCCCATGTAATTTCTCTGTTCTTTAAATACACCCCAAATTTTACTGCCAGGAGTAGCAGAATAAGCCCGTAGGATCCTGAAATGATTTGACTACAAAATGTCTTGCTTTCAAGCCACTATATTAATAAGATGTTCTTCAGTTACTGATGTTATTTTGGTTTTTTTTTTTCTTTCTTCCTAATCCTACTGTATTTCTATAGAAGCAGAATTTGAAACATCTGCCAGAGACTTGACAGTGTAATACTCTGACCAGGAAAGAAGCATCAGTTATATATATGATGCAACTGGAATAGCATTCTCCTAAAGTTATTAAGTGTAAAATCTGCCTCCTCAATTTAATCTCTGACCTCAGTAGTATGTACTTCATCTGCTATTATGAAAGTCTTCAGATATTTGTGGCAGTTCCCTTGCCCCAGTGGCAGAGCATCAAAATGTCCTTGATATGTTATCTTGTTTAGAGAAGATATAGTCACAAAATAATATGAGAAACAACCCTTAGTTTACTTTGAAAGGCACTCTACAAACCCCCTGAAAATGTAGCTCTGGGCTTACTCTTTCCCTCAATCCAAATGCTATGCTGAGCCCTGGGCAAGGTTCCTTGGCCTTTCCTCATGGGTATCTCCTCTGGCAGCTTTCTGTCTCTTCTGGCAGCTCCCTTCCAAAGTCCCTTCAGCTGTAGCTGTATGCTCTCTCTTGCCCTGAAGCCCATCTCTAACCATATCTAGGTTGTCGTAACTCAGGAAATCCCTCTCCCTGCAGGAACCGAATATTCTCCACAGGAGAGTTTTAGAATCAGCCCTTGGCTGTTTGTACATAATTCTTTCCAATCTCCAGCCATGTATGTAGTGTCAAGCTTTCCCTGTGTTTAATCTTTATCCTCACCCTAGGCTGGGCCATAGGGAGCCAGAGCATTTTGATTCATCCAGAAACAAAATGCTAGTTATTTAAAAATCCCCAGTTTCCTTTGACAGCTTTTCTCTGTCATTATTTCCTTTGTAGCTCTGGGCTTGCTCTTTCTCTCAGCTCTAAGCTGAGACTTAGAAAAGACACCCTTTGTCTTCCTCACTTCCTCACAGAGAACACTCATTCTTGTGTACTTAATTTTCCTCTCACAGCCCAGCTCTGGCTGTATTACATCTGTAATAATACTTTTTGTTTCTGTCACGACCTAACTGTAGGCTGGTCAAATTCTGTGCTCCATCCAGGAACGAAACCAGTATCAGCTCTAACGCTCCTTAGTTTCTTGGGATCTCCGTAGAGTATTTTGCAGTAAGTTTGTGTTTGTACATGTGTACATAATGCACCGGAGATTTAGGAGAACAATATAATAAACAGTTTAAGGTATTCTTTATCAAACAGTACTAAAACAAAATAAAAATCTTGTTAGACTTGTAAACCTGAAAGTCTTTGTAAATTTTTCCTAAGTGTCCACTAGGCTTTTGTTGTTGTTTTTATTTAACCTGTATTGCCAGAGAAATACATGACCTCAGCATTAATATTGCCTCAGCTGATCTATTGTGCATTTTAAGGTATACGCATAGGGCTCTTAGGGTTACGGAATGCACTCAAGGAGTCAGAGGCCAAACTCATTCCACCTAATATTAGGCGCTAAATTAGGACATCAAATTTAAGAGCACAGACTCTTTAGGTTCTGCAAATTCTGTATTACCAGCTGAAGGTCATCCAGAAATGCTTCTCTCTTTCCATTAACTCACTGGAAGACTTCAGTGCTTATGCTTTTAACTTCAATGGGGTTTAGGTGTTTGAGTCTAGAAGTCTATCCCTTTGTAGAAAATCCCGTACAAAGTACTCAATAATTCAATTTATTTTAATAGAGAAAATTATTTGTTGTTGTTGTTAAGCAAAATTTAACAATGATAAGGAACTACTTCAGGATATAGTTGTTTTGAACTGCCTCATTCTTTAAAAACCATTAGCTGCTGAGCTACTATGAATGCACTATTTTTCATAAGATTTATAGGTAAAGAATGAGTTTTGAGGATGAAAACTTTTAGAAACACTTTCAAGAACTCCTGCAATGAGGTATTATACACTGACGAAATCCTGTACATTCACTCAAGAAGGCTTCTTCCAGGGAATGTGGAATATCTTCTGGGGGATGAGATGCCTATACTGACTAAACTCTAAAACTTAAATGCACAATTCTTTCTCTAGACATGTGAATCTAAACCCAAATTTATAAAAGCAGGTTAAAATGAGCACAGTCAATCTATTAAAACAGGTCTGTTATGTTGGCACCAAAAATAAATGGTCAGATTTTTTTCAATATCTTTTCTGTCAAGTACGGAAGAGTGCTGGACCATTACCCTTGCACTTTTTTGTGAGAGTTGTGGGTTGGTATAGCTCTAGGTAGGAAGGAAATTTTATTATTTGGGTTATTAAAATCTTGATAAGTGACTATCATATAAGGGGACCTGCACTATCACGATTTAACTAAAAGAAAATACCTGGTGCTATTTTTGTAGGGTTCATGTTGAGAGAACACATTGGACTGGCCTAAGAGGTCCTTGAGCGTCTAAATGCCTGTGATGACTGAAGTAGACCTGGCGATGTATAGAAGTATAACTTTGGACTACTGGGGAACTTTAATGTAAAAACAAAAAAAAAGCCCCTCAACAAACAAACAAACAAAAAAAAAAACACCCCCCCCCCAAAAAAAAAACAAAAACAAAAAACAAACCAAAAACCTGAATTCTTTTGCTTGGGTACTCTGTCTAGGTCACTGATTACAGAAAAGCTAGTTTTCAATTCTGAAGGGTACCTCTTAGAATATTTTCTTGGAATTTTTTTGGTGAAATTATGAGGAGTTAAATACCAAAACAACCTGAACCGTCTTCAGTCCTGCTGACAGGCACTCTGCTTGTAGCTCAAGTGAGATAACCAAAAATTACGTAACAGGTTGTACAGTTAATCAATGTAGCTGTTTTCATCTTTCTTTTGATTTTTGTTGAAGAAACATATTAAAGCACACATACACAGAAAGAGGTTTCCTTAAGTTTTAAAATCCTGGTTACTTGTTTCCAGACTTAACTGATGTAACTGAATAACACCTGAAATAAATAAATAGAAAAGGACAGGTAAGGTCTGACAGGACTTATTTGTGTTTATGCAATAAATTTCATATGAATGAATCCTGGAAAAATCCTCACAGGGAACTCAAACCACCATCTCACAGACTGGGAAAGAGGATTCTCTCTTCAGTAGAGAAAGGAACTAGGAACTAATGATTAAATCAAGAGCATTTCCATCAGAATTTTTTCCCCACCAGCTGTGCACAGGCACATATGCATGTTTACATTCTTCTCCATATATGCATTGAAGTCCAAAATCAAGTTGATAGATGCTACAATAATTACAGGGAATGAGATGGGTCAGAGAATACCACCAGGGATTTTTAAGACTCGGTTTACAGTCATTTCTCTTTGATTGCCTAAGGTCCTTTCTAACCCTATTTTCCATTATTCTACAGATAAATCCTATTCAAAATATGTTCTAAAAAATACAGAAGATTTTTATGTGCTTATCTAAGTATCTGACAAGTAGAAAAATCTGTGGGTACTAGTACTAATTTATGTCTGAACTGCCCTGGTAGTTAATGTAATAACTATGACTATACACACGTAAGTACACACAACGATAATGCACAATAAATATACACAAATTAATGTTTTCAGGCAGCTATAAACTTAGAATTAAGCAGTTGGTGGCTGCCTGATTTTGTATAACTTGATACTGTAAATAAGATTTAATGAAAAGGTTGAGATTTTTTAGCACATATGTATTTCTAATGGAGTATTTTCATATGTTAGATATTATGGTATGAAGATAACGAGTGTAGAGCACTGTTGTTTTGGCACAGTAAATTATATAAGTGGAGTAGACTTATGTCATACTTTTTATTTTAGACAGTTAGTGACCTAAGCTGTAACTTTAAAGGAAGTCTTAAAACATCAAGAAGAATCAAACAGACTTGATCTTAGTGCAAACCAGATGTTCTTCAGAGAGGTCACTTCATTCATTACATCTGTTTGATCCTATCAAAAAAGCAACTTCTAAACCAAATTTGTGAATGAATTAAGTCTACAAACTGTAAAGTGAGGTTGCTATGCTGTATAAATTGTGTGTCTCTAACATCTGTGCTATGCTGCACCTAGTGCTGCCGTTGAGATTTTATTCCTCTTTGTTCCACTATGAAAAAGATTACTTCCTTTTCTAATATCATCTTGTAACTGGTCTGGCTTTATTATACCACTGCAAGTGCACTAAGTTAGAAAATGTATGTCCAGTTTACCTTCATTATAATGACGAAAATCATATTAAGAGATTCACAGAACTTAAAGTACCTTTTCTCTGCTTCTGAACTTCATTTTGTGCTGTAGAAGGTCTTATATACTGTGACTCTTGGGAAATACTAGGGAATTTTAAGCAGCCAGATTTTCTCTTTTAATAACTTCCAAAAGAAATATGAAGTGACTCATATGAAATGTTGATACCCCAGCATCGTACTGTCAGATCTTCTAATGCTACACTCAAACAAATCTGTAAATTAGTGAACAGATATTTATATAAACAATCTTTTAGTGCAGAATAAAAATGTTGCATATTGTGAAAAGACTGGCATGGCTTCTGAATTGTAGTGGAGACAACCAGCCAGTAAATTGTAGTACCTCATTGCCTTGGGTGATTTTTATTTCATCTCTGACACCAGTTGTAGGCGAAATTCGCTTGTAGTTTGCATGCGAAGCCATAAGGTCAGGTTTTCTGTATTATACCAGAAGAGAGTAAATTCCCAGTGGCTAGTTGATATTTGAAATCCTTTTGTCATCATTTCGACACATAAAGTAGAGATGAACATTTAACTGGTTTGATACCTGAAAATCCTGAAGGAAAGCCTTAGCTATAATTTATACATTACAGGATACATTTCAGAATCTTGACCTCTAGAATTATTTATTCCCTCTGTTAACTGATGAGGCTGTCAAATAACATGAGCTAGGTACCTGGGAGTGGGCTCTGGGCATTCAAAAACCTACCATTCTCTGCAGAGCAGAAAGGCTTTTGAGAAAGTGCCTCCATGCCTTTGAGATCCCAAAATCACTCCTTAGATTAGCCATCTGCAGCCATTCTTACAAACAGGTGAACAGGGCTTCATGTTTTATTTTAAAATGTGGAAAAATGAAGGAGCAGGGGTGATGATGTAATATTTTGTGAGTAAAGCACTTGTCAGACAGGAAGTAAACTTAGTTCCTGTTTCCCTCTTGGATGACACTGCTTAGCATGCAGCTCTGAGGGTAAGACTTATCCTTGGTAATGGATAGGTGTTAATCTCCTCAGGCTGTGGAGAATCTAAGACGAACACTTTTCTGCATGGCACTTCAACTATTAGGATAAAGTCTTTTGGAAAGTTAGTGACTACAACTACTTTTTATATTGTACTTACTAGTTAGGTGCTGAGGGAGAACAAAAAATGAAAGGTCAGGATTTGGAAGGAGAAAAAAAAAGATACTTTCTGCACACTTCTATTTCTCTTCTCTGGTAACTGTTGAATGTTAACTAAAAGCAGTATATGTTGGAACTCAATCTGTATGTATGTATGATATTTAGCTGTTGAAGTTATAACCAGCAAGAAATACAGAAATAAAAGATGTTCTAGAATATAAAATCTAGAAGCAGAGACCAGGATACTAAATTAAGCAAGTAAAATCAACAACTTAAAGAGGAGGTGCTGAAATGACTGAACACTGTGAACAAAATCTGGGTTTCTGTTTGCATGTTAAACCTCAAACTGAACCTGTGTTCAAGCTTTAAGCTGTTGCTTTTCACATCTTTTAACTGAAGCCTAGGCTTGAGCATCTTGATATAAACCGACCTGTCCAAATATAAACCAACCTGTCCAAATTCAGATGGGTCCTGAAGATGGGTCCTACAGCAACACAAATGTCCATGGACAAGCTAGTCCACAGGTTATTTAATCTAGGTGCTTTTGTTCTCAGACAGTTACTAGCTGTCTTTGCTGTGAATTGTCTCCTATTTCCTACCAAACTCATTTACAGAGTAACAAAGACTTTTCAATCCTCCAGTACTTCATCTCTTCACACACTCTCAAATATCTACAAAAGCACTAAAAAAGCAATCTCCTTAAACTTGAAATCACCTTTTTATAAAATTGATAGTAAATTGCTGGCTATGTAGCAAAAGACAAAGAGAATCACCTTTCTTTTTAACAAACAAAGGCTGGTTGAAAAACTCACAAGTCACTTTTCTCTCCCTCCTCCACATAGATGACTCAGCCATAACTGACCCCTTGTACTCATTAAGCAGCCTGTTAAGCTGGCATCAAATTGAAGAGCAGAGAGGAGGGCTGGCAGTACACTGAAGGCATTCATCAGGTGCTTGTGAATATTTCTATTTCTCCTGGATCTACATACTTTACTATATCTGTTTGATTGTGGGTGAATTTTTAAGAACTTTTATCGTAGCTCTTTTTATCATGGGTCATTATTTCTAGGTAAACTACATTATTAACCTATGTTCTGAACAGGAATTTTCAACATTAGTTGAAATGTTAAAATACCTGTTCATTGACTGAAGGATACATTCAGGTATGTGTGATCACTACACTCTTTCTCAGAGCAAATCTTTCTTCACTTGATACCTTCCTAGCTAAAGTCATAATGCTATCAATTTTGGTGTTACAGGCAAAGATCTTTCTATTGTAGCATAGCAGTTGCTGCTTTCATGTATTCTTATTTTCAGGAGTAGAAAGCTGCTAACAATTCTATTGCATAGAATACAGTGCGTTTAAATACTTACTCTGTAAAGAGATTATTTCTAACAAGTTAAAATCTGTCCAGAGGGAGTATTTTGACTGAGCTTTGTGGATCTTAACAGGCTATAACGTTTTTCTCATTCTTTTTTCCTTCTGTGCTTCTTCACTACTTGGGACAGAAGCTAATATTTTGGAACCATGCTAAACCAGTCTGAATCAGACTCCTTAAAAAAAGCCAAATGTATCTGGGGCTGCCAAAGTAAGGGCTCTGCTTATGTGTTGCGCCATTTCTGGAGTATTAAAATATGACTATGTCATGATACCTACTGGTCTTCTGATTTTTGAAGGTCTGTATGTGTGTTTGAGGCAGAATATCTATTATATTTTTCTGCCTTTTGTATGTGGAGCAGAAATGCGTTTGCCCTACTAATCCACAACAGTATGTTTTACATACCAAAGATTCAGTTCTCTAATGCAGTGGTAAAACCACCTACAACTTTTTTCCTTGTCTATGCAAGTGGGAATTGGAAGAAGAAGGTTAACCCTCAGCTCAGCCACAGAAATGCCTGTACTATGTTAATGAGCCAGTTAACTTACAGAGCTCCCGTTTCCAAATTTGTAAAATAGAAAATTATTAACTACCCATCACAGATACAATAACAATTTCAAAATGTCATGAGATTGGAAATTGCTTTTTTCTGAAAGTACACTTGACTAATGAAGCTTTTTGGAGAATTTGTCGCTAAGTTGAGCTGACCTTTCTCACCATAGTTATTATGTCTGCATTAGAAATATTTCTGCCTACCAGAGAAGATTTGCAGAGTGAAACAGTGGGTGCTGAGGGTCTCATATTCAGACAAAAGGGTTTATTTTGGACTAGCTCTAGTCTGATCTTATGGACTGAATGGTTGGAATGCAGTAAGCAAGAGCCTGGATCATATCTTCTTGTCCAGTTTCATCTGAAAGAAAAACATTTATTTGCTCCAAGACCCCTCCACAATGTAGATTAGTAACATGGCACAGTTGGTTAGTGCATTCCAAAGCACACAGCTGATGCAAACTGGAATACTAATGTGATTGCACCCTTAGCCTCTTGTGGGAGAATCAAACTGAATACAGCAGATTTTTTTCTGTGTTCTCACAGAAATCAGATAGTATAAGTTCCACCCACTAATAAAAAGATTTCATTCAGGATATTTGGTTCTCTTGGACTGGTTAGACGAGTCATCTGTGATAGCTCCCAACAGTTCCTTTCCTTCAATTTCACAACCTTGTTCTGGCAAGATATTCCTTCTCCTATTTTCTTTTACTGCCAGTTTTAAAGGAAATTTTCTAAGGATTTCAATTTTTCCAGACACTGCTTTACTCTCTCTTCACTCTCTTACTCAGGTCATTATGATCTGAGTAAAAATCTTGTGCAGGACAAAAATTATAGCTGTTTTATAGATCTGTGTCACTGGAGAAACTGATACTCCTTTGCAGAAGACTGTAATGAATAAGGAATAAAAATCTCTGCAGCTGCCTGTTTTGAACACAGGGAAAGCAATAGATCTGTATTCTCCAACCCGGTGAAAATCAAACAGAGAAAAGCCTCATAACTCACAATCATAATAAAATCTGGAAGTGAGGCAGGGAAGAAGACCTGTTATAAAACCCAAAATATGTCATTTGTAGATAATGATTCCCCCTCAACTGTGAGATCTTTTTGTGTTATACCTTCATGGGGATAATGAGGTAAGAATATGGTATTTCACAGAAAATTTTTGTGAAAGAGTTCTTGTCACACATACACAGAAAGGAACTGAAAAGTGTGTTCACGTATTCCAGTCCATCTGTCTTGGAATACTGACTGGTGTACAACAATAATTAAGCATTCATCAGCTTGTTCTTGGGGTTTCAAAGCAGTCCGAATCTTGCTTTTGAAACAGTCAAAATGTGTATATGAAACTATGCAGAAAATTACATTAGTAAATTTATATATAAACTTTAAATAAATGTTCCAACTGAGTAATCTCTAAACTCCAACCAATTCTACCTCAGTCTGGCCAGAGTGCCACGTTGATTTTCAAATGAGATCCATTCTAGTACCATAAGGCAGACCAAACGAAACCTGTTCATTTTTAAGTAAAAAGCCACCAGGTTGTCCATACTAATGTTTATCTGAGTAAATAAATAATTTTAAAGAGTATTATTAATGCATGTTCCAATAAACAAAATAATAATAATAATAATAATAATAATAATAATAATAATCTTAAAGGTGTCCTGGTTTTGGCTGGAACAGAGTTAACTTTCTTCATAGTAGCTAATAGGAAGCTGTATTTTGGATTTGTGCTGAGAAGGCAGGTGATCAAACTATAACAAAACACGGTTCTCAATACATTTCCAGTTTTGCTTCTTAGCTGGCGTACGGAGTCTTCTTTTCAAGACGTATCGAGGACTCCATACAAAAGAAGATATTCTGACTTCTTTGGACTATTTGCCAACAGTCTTTCAGTGAGGGATCAGAAACATCGATGCTGATTGATATGTAGAAAACTTTTAAACTTTCCTTTTCTCTCTAAGATTTTCTCTTGCTTTCTCTTTTCTGTGTCATTTTGCTGCTCTATCACACATATTTTCAAAATCCTCTCTCCCCCCCTGCCCGAACTCTCAAGTATTCACTACACATTGTCTTTTTTTTTCATTCATAATGTTTCAGTTTACATATCTGAGCAAAAAAAGAAGTAATTATAGGTCCTGTACTTTGACTTCAGACACATTCATTGTTGTTGCACTTATGGAGAGTTGGAAGTTCAACAGATGCAGAATCACAACCACGAAGTATGGGAGTGGTTGACGTCTTACTCCAGCCACGGTAAATAATTTCAATTTATAACAACTAACATAAGTTCCCTGATGCAAAATCTAGCTAAATGAACAGGAAGAAAATGAATTGAAAAAAACAGTGATAAAAGGTAGAGTGATGGGAGAGATTAAGATTTTGAAAAATTCTTTTTTTGTAGAATCAGAGACAGGAGAGAACATTGGCTTAAACACAAAGAGTGTTGAAGCATTTCAAACACAAAATTAGAATTACATCTGTAGAGGATTAAACCAAAACCATCTACACTACTAAATCAAACATGAAAGACATGTAACTGAAGTTACTGCAAAAGAAAAATGCAACTATTTGTAGGAGCTCTGGCTTCTAATATCTTTATAGTTTTTTAATTTACTTTGGTCATTTTTTCTATTAATTCTTTCTTTGAAAGTATTAACAGTCTATTTCTGTAGGAAACAGATGTGGTTTTATTTCCCCTTTCCCTTGAAGTGTCTAAAACTTAGAGAAACACTAGTAGGGAGAAAGGATAGTGGAGGCTCCATCTGGAGATCAAGCACAAATTATACTTTTATCCTTTCCTTTGCTAAATTATAGAATCCCAGAATCATACAATGGTTTGGGTCGGAAGGGACCTTAAAGATCATCTAGTTCCAACCGCTCTGCTGTGGTCAGGGTCACTTCCACTAGATCAGGTTGCTTAAAGTCTCATCCAGCCTGGCCTTGAACACCTCCAGGGGTGGGGTACTCACAACTTCCCTGGGCAACCTGCTCCAGTGCCTCACCACCCTCACAGTAAAGAATTTCTTCTTGATATCTAATCTAAATCTACCCTCTTTCAGTTTAAAGCCATTAATCCTTGTCCTGTCGTTACATACCCTTGTAAAAAGTCCCTCTCCAGATTTCTTGTAGACCCCCTTGAGGTACTGGAAGGCCTAAGGTCTCCCTGGAGCCTTCTCCAGGATGAACACCACCAACTGTCAGTCTGTCTTCACAGGGGAGGTGCTACAGCCCTCTGATCATCTCCACGCCCTCCTCTGGACTGTGTTGGAATTGCAAATTAACAGACTTGTTTCTTGCTTGATGTGTGCTGGTGACAGGCCTTTGGTAGTCCTTAAAACACGGTGCATCAGAGAAATTGGGCCAAAATGAGAGCTTAGACAGTGCACTCTACCTGGTAGCCTAGTGGATAGGTCACTCCTAACCTCAAGTCCATGACCTGAAATCTGTCTTCCGAAGACTGTTTCTACATCTTACCTAAGTATTGCTTACTGAAAAGGCATAAAAAACTTCCACACAATTACTTATCTTGCAGTTACTCATATTATTCACCAGAAATAATTGGTCATCAGTTTGTAAAGATTTCTTCTTTGCAAAGAGACCAGAAAAATCTAAGACCTAAAAGACCAAATGCCAAAGTGAAACAATTTCTGTCAGTCTCGGATTTGGGGGTTTTGGGTGTGAATGCTGGGTGATGTAATTCCAGTAATCAGTTGGTGTCTGAACTTGGATGTGAAATGTAGGCTATCAAAGATAATGGATTAATTCAGTAGTCATAACAGGCTGTAAGGAGTCTGAATTTATACACAGCTTTTAATAGATGCTACAGGACAAATCTTCAGCTATTATAAATCAGCCATGCTTATTTTGGAAAGAAATGGATGCCAAAGCTACAAACAAAGGGTTAATTTGATCTTGCTATTGAGGATCTACTCAACATGAGGATGTGGCTTGAATACCTGCAAACAAGATAATTCAGGTGATCAGCTGAACAAAAAGGATACTGGATGAAAGTTATTGAGTGCAATCATTTTATCAGATGGACCAAAGCAGAAAAATAGTTTCAATAAGATTGGGGGAACAAACACCTGTTCTAAGGTGGACAGGAGCCTTGAAGCAGGAGCACCACTCATGATAGGATGCTTGGCTGAAAATTAAATAATGGGCGTGGAGTCTTCTAAGCTAACAAGAGATCTGAAGACTCTTTATATGAAGTTTTGAAGATAAAGAATTCCAGGATTTAAGATGAAAATTATGTTACCTTCATGAGTGAAGCAGAAGATGAACAGTGATAACTTATCATGATAACTTCACAAGTTTAATTTTGCTGATGGCAGAATCACAACACAAACAAGCAAGATAACAGTGAAATTCAAAGATACTGAGTCACAAATGAATGTCTGAGTGTTGTTGTTGACTTCAGTGAATGCAACAGACACTTAATAGAGTTTGAAATGGAACAGGTGGCAGTGTACTCCTCTGTGTTCTTCCATTGCTGCTATTTCATCCATGTACCACTGAATGCCACATCACACAATATAAGTGCCTATTTTACATCATGCATATGTCATCCATTAATTTAGTCTCGTAATGCTATGATGAAATGTTTTACATATTCAAACATACAAAGTAATTTGGGATGATATAAAGTATCATCCTGCCCATATTGTTTTAAAAAAATTACATAGGAGCCTGGAAAAGTCTCTTGCTTGCTTTTTAGGATTAAACAGATATAACTTACCTCATAATATATATTTTGACCTATTTCATATTTTTCAAGATGTAGTTTCCTGCCTGCATATTCATACTCTCTTCTTATAATTGCTTTTTATTTTATTCCAAAAGAGCATTTTCTTATCTTGTGATATTAAAGGCTTTTTGCAATACAAATGCCTGGATGCCTCTAAAATGCTTTACTTTTAAGCTTATGTTTATTTATGTAAGATTAAATTCATATAAGTCTGCCTTTGCAGAATTTAATGGAGTAAAATCAACATTTACATTCTGTCATCTTATTTTTAGTATACACTTGAATTATTTCTACATTTGATGGAACCAGCAGATTTGTTATATAAAACTGTTTTGCTTACTCAAGTTCAAACATCCCAGTTTGCTCGTAACCAGGAATCTGTCTATGTTATGAGACTCAACAAGCCTGAAACGAAAGCACCTGCTAGTCCTACTTTCAAGAAAAGTGTTCATCCTATTAGAAACTATTCTAAAATAAGAATTAGTGAGAAAAGACTAATAAAAAGACTGCTCTCAGATCTTTCTAATTTATGCATATTTCAATCAGCTGATCCCTGTTTGCAGTGTGTACATGCCAGCACAACAACTTTTAGAAGTGCATATTTCAGCAGTGCCAATAAAGCCACAGCCACTTACACAGGTGTAAAACCCTGTGTAAATAAATTGTTGGATGAGCAAGAAAAGATCTTGAGGCTGAATTAATCATTTAGTTCGAAGTCTATGTCCTAAAGATAAGCAATCATTATGGTTTAGTGGATAATATTTCATATTCACAACACCCCTGTAAAACCTGTTTGATGCTTGCTGCAAGGAACAAATTATGGGAGGGGATGTTTACATTTTAAGGGAAAAATGAAACCTGAAGCCATAGTGGCTAAGTTATCTTGATATAGATTTAAGTGTTATGCCTCCTTCTGTATGCTTCCCTGTGTAGTGTCTGAATGTACAGCTTGTGTGCCTGAATGTAGGAGAACTTTACCCTTACAGTATGGAGCTGAATGTGAGTGATAGTTTGTTGTGGTTTAACCCCAGCCTGCAGAAGCATCAGACAGCTGCTCACTCACTCCCCATTCCTTGATGGGATGAGGAGGAGAATTGGAAGAACAAAAGTGAGAAAACTTGTGGGTTGAGCTCAAAACAGTTTAATAGGACAGCAAAGGAAGAAAAAAATAAAAAAGAATATACAAAAATGAGCTATGCACAGTGCAATTGCTCACCACCCCTCAACTGACACCCTGCCAGTCTGAGCAGTAGTCTCTGCCTCCCAGACAACTCCCACCAGTTTACATACTGAGAGTAACATCATGTGGTATGGAATGTCCCTTTACTCAGTTGGAGTCAGCTGTCCCAGCTGTGTCCCCTCCCAACTTATTGTGCACCTCCTCACTGGCGGAGCATGGGAAGCTGGAAAGTCTTTGAGTTAGTATAAGCATTAGTTAGCAACAACTCAAACATCAGTGTGTTATCAACATTATGTGCATATTAAATCCAAAACACAGTATTATACCAGCTACTGGGAAGAAAATTAACTCTATCCCAGCTGAAATCAGGACACTGTTCTGTATGTTAGAAATGCTGGCATGCTTTGACTATGTTAACATGTATTCATTTGAGATGTAACCCCCATTTCAGGAATCATTTGAGAACAAATGCAGCTAAATTAATGAATGGATTTTAAAGAGACTATTTTAATATATAGGTATTACAGTGGAAAAAAAATTTCCTCTGCCCTTCATCCCTGAAGCACAACAAAGCCTGATTGATTGCTGTGCATGAAGGAAGAAAGGCAGTGAACAATAGTATTGGGTTGCTATTTAGGCAAAGTAGTAGAGGAGTAGGTGTGAACCATCAGCCTGTGTTTGGCTTCTATCTAATTCCATTGTTTGACAGACACACCAATCCAGAAAGTTTTATTGGACGGACACATTTGCTTGAGAAGTTAACAGGCCACCGTGGACTCCTTTTAATCTTTGCTGGCAATAGCATGAATAGAACTTATCCTAAGAAAGAAAAAGGATAGAATTAACAAATATTAAAAATAAGTGATAAAGAGGGCTGTCAATGAGTTCATCCTTTGAAGGGCAAAAGATTTTCTTGAAGTATAGCTCCCAGTGTCAGTAGCAAATAATGGGTTAAAAATGTCTCAGATAACGGATATGGCATTCACTGGGAAATATAAGCAAGTCTTAGCTGCCAGTCTTACAGCTGAAAATGTGAGTGGATACTTAGGCCTAAAGAGTCATTTACTGGATATTTTATTGACAGATTATTTTTACATATCTAGTAAATCAAACTTAGCTCTGAATTTTTTAGCTATTATATCTAAACCTTGTGATACACCCTAAGTAATAATAAAGCTTCTTGAGGTCCTGAGCTTTGAAGATACTAAATGCAGTATTTCCTACATTGTCTTTTGTAATAAATAAGCAAAGACACACATGCTTACTGTTTGTTCTTAAATATCCAAATCAAATCCTTCAGTCCTTTAATAATTATCCTCTTTTTCCTGAAATCCCTCCACAGTACAGAGTTAGTGAGATGCCCTGCCCCTTTTTTCCCACACAGACACACTTGATCTAAAGGTATAGAAAATTTCAGTGTTCAAATACAGGTTGTCCTTTCTTCACACTTGAACTGATGTTGGTATGTATTTTGTGATCCAGTGTCCTTCCAAGATGTTCTGATTTTGTTTGCCAACAAGTGTTAAAAATGGCAATATGAATTATGTATTAATGTTTCCACTTAGTAAACCATATAGAAACAACTGAATTCAAAATCTTTCATGATTTTTTTTTGTGCAGTAGCAATTTCCACTGCTACCTGTTGAGAAAGTTGTTGCTTTTTTTTCCCTTTAATTTAAAAGAAAAAGGATTCATTGAACAGCTCTATTCACAAAAATAGAACACAATAATAAAAATTAATTTGGAAAATTTAATATACAAATATTTTACATAAGAGTATTCAATTATCTCTTCCTTGCCTGATAACTGTCCATTATTGATAGTGCAAATGGATCTCAACTATAACCAAGGCTCTGAACAGTTTCAGTCTGTGAAAAGCTGACAGACACACTTGAATTTTAGTGCATATGTCCTGTATTTCTCCAGTGAGCTTCATCAAAGCTAAGATACAACCAGCACTCTTCCAAATTTTAATAACCTAAGACAATTTGTGATAATTTCATTGGTGCTTGGTACCTTCTTAGTGACTTCCTAGTTCTAGAATCACACATTATATGTCATCTTCAAAGGCAGGAGGACCTGATTTTGCCAACATGTGAAAACAAAAAGATTCCTTACTTAACAGTGAGCATAATTTTGTTTTAATACTATAACAGATGACAATGACAACATACTGCATGAAAAATCTACCTATTTTGTCCATATTTTCTCCATAACATTTTTTCAAAGATCATATAATTAAGGGAAAAGGAAAAATCTTTTATCCAATCAATTCAGTTTCTTCCCGGAGCCTTCTCCTCTCTACGCTGAACAACCCCAACTCTCTCAACCTGTCCTCATACGGGAGGAGCTCCAGTCCTCTGATCATTTTTGTGGCCCTCTTCTGGACTTGCTCCAACACGTCAATGTCCTTCGGCACTCCAGGTGGGGTCTGACAAGAGTGTAGTAGAGGGGGACAATCACCTCTCTTGACCTGATGGTCACACTTCTTTTGTTACCACCCAGGACATCAATGATTTTCCGGGCTGCAAGTGCACGTTGCTGGATCAGGTTCAGCTTCTCATCAACCAAAACTTCCAAGTTGTCCTCTTCAGGGCTGCTCTCAATCTATTCACCTCCCAGCCTGTATTCGTGCCTGTGATTGCCCTGATCCAGGTGCAGGACCTTGCACTTGGCCTTGTTGAACTTCATGAGGTTTGCATTGGCCCACCTCTCCAGCCTGTCAGGGTCCCTCTGGATGGCATCCCTTCCCTCCAGCGTGTCCACCACACCACACAGCTTGGTGTCATCGGCAAACTTGCTGAGGGTGCGCTTGATCCCAGTGTCCGCGTTGCCAACAAAGATGTTAAACAACACTGGTCCCAGTACTGACCCCTGTGGAACACCACTTGTCACTGGTCTCCACTTGGACATTGAGCCATTGACCACAACTCTTTGAGTGTGACCATCCAGCCAATTCCTTATCCAGCGAGTGGTCCTTCCGTTGAATCCATGTCCCTCCAACTTAGAGACAAGGGTGTCGTGTGGGACTGTGTCAAATGTTTTGCACTAGTCCAGGCAGATGGTGTCAGTTGCTCTTCCTTTATCTGTTGTTGCTTTAGCCCCATTGTACAAGGCCACCAAATTTGTCAGGCATGATTTTCCCTTGGTGAAACTATGTTGACTGTTACCAGTAACCTCTTTATTTTCTATGTGTTTTTGCATAATTTCCAGGAGGAACTGCTGCATGATCTTGCTGGGCACAGAGGTGAGACTGACTGGACTGTAGTTCCCCAGCTCTTCCTTTTTTGCATTTTTTAAAATGTGCATTATGTATCCCCTTTTCCAGTCAGTGGGAACTTCACCAGACTGCCACAACTTCTCAAATATGATGGACAGTGGCTTAGCAACTTCATCCACCAGTTCTCTCAGGACCCGTGCATGCATCTCATCAGGTCCCATGGACTTGTGCAACTTCAGGTTCTTTAGATGGTGTTGATATATATATAATGTACATAAAGTACTGGAAATGAAAGCACTGTGTGACAGTCTCCACATGTGAGGCCTCATGAGAGTCATGGGGAATGCACAAATGTGGACAACATGTGAGATGGAGAAAAGGACAGGGTATCTCCACCCCTGGTGGCCTGCAGTCACAAAATCAAGGTCTGTGATTTTTGAAATTTTCAAACCACAAGTTTGGTAGAGACATTTGCTCCGAGAACCAGACTGTATCTATTCCAGAATAACCCTGTGAAATATGTAAAATACAAATGTGAGGAACTTTAGCACACACAGTTTTAATCCAGCAGTTTGCTCTTTTTGCATTGATTGGTAACGTATAACATATTATCAGTGTATGTTGAAGCCTACAGGAACACAATGCATATGTATAGGGAGGAAACTATAAGGTTGTGTCCTTTTAAAGGCAGTTTCAAACAGTGCAGTCTGAGACTTACCAGCAGTTTATCACCAGCAGCATCTCCACATAAACCATCATGATTTGAAAAAAAAGTCTTCCTCTGCAGTGAATTTTTAACTCTTCTATTAAACAGCAGAGAAATAACAATATCAAAATAAGAGCAGCATTTTTCTTCTAGAAGGCATAGCGTTCTCAATTAGAAATAGTTAATTTGTCAGTCAAATTTTAAAACTGGATATTAATCTATGAATTAGCTGCCCGCCATCTGAGGCTATATATCACTATGCAAATATGCATATTGCTAAGTGACCTTTGTGGTTAAATTTAGATGATCACTTAAGAAAAAACTGTCAATTTCATTTAGCTTCCCCAAAGCCTTTGTCAGTACATTTAAGGATCTCAGTTACCCTGCAGTGTTATCAAAGATATGTGAATAATTAAAGGGAACTTATAATTGAATATTTTGAAATAGTTGCTTAAAAATGCTAAAATGCATGTGATTAATAAAACACTATTGACTATTTTCCACTTTCATGGTCCCTGTTGTCTCTTTTTGTTTGAGAGTTGTTCCTTGACTTGTTTTACTGAAAACTGTGCACTATTAATACATAACTATTTTATGATGGGCATTGTTTAGTCTGCATTTTTCCTCAGAGACTTCAGTCAAATTTGGGGTCAAATTTTTATGAAGTGGCACCTCCTGAGACAAGCTAAATGTTCTATTATAATGAACTGGTTCTACTTCTATGTATGTGCAAAGACAGTCCTTTCTGTCTTAGAAAAGAGGAAGTCACAGTCAATTTTTTCGTAAGTAATTGGACTTGATTTAACAGGTAGAAATGCACTATAGCAGTGATATTTACCACATTAGTGATTACAAGGCAATTACAAAATCACAGCAGCTTATCAAAATTGATGAGAAATGTTATACCTGTAGGTGATTTGCTAAAAGTATCACTGTAGCTGATAATTTTACAAAGTATGCAGTGAGAAAATTAAGAAGTTATGCTTGTAGTAAAAATGGGGACATTTAAATTTTTCAAAACATTTCTTGCTTGCATTTTTGGAGTGAGAAAACACAGGAAAGGACTTAAAATTAGACTGCTTTTTTCTACGAAACTTGTAGTAACAGGACCACTTAAGCTCAAAGCCTTGCATGAAAATAGTTCTGCATATTTCACATTTTCTTTAACAGTTTTCTAACAACAAAAACAACAGTGATATACTCATCTTTCTGATTTAGAATAAAAATTCAGCTTCTAAGGTATGCATCTATTTAGATAGGTTTTCTTAAGAAATTACTTAGATTCTTCCATGAACGTAAATGAACTAAAATTGTTTATTACTCCAGGTACAGTTTTTTAAAGTTTACTTGAAGCTCATAGGAATGTTTCCATCAATTTGCACTGGCTTACGACTTCAGTTAGGAAAGTTCTTGTGGTATTGTAATCGCTAGGGGTTTCTGAGTCCAGTAGCCTTACAGGGGTGAGGCTGCTGCAGCTCTGTGTTTCCTGGTCCAACTTTTAGTGAGTCTGAGCATGTAAGTCTGTGAATTTCTATAGTGAGTGTACTGAAAAAAATTGCTGAAGTTTTCATAAAAAAGAACAATATTCAAAGCTATGTATAAAAATACTCTGAGTTGTGTTTCTATAAATGCACAAGTGCTTAGCCAAAGAGCAGAAATATTATCAGTATTAACTAGCCAATATCCAGTGTGCAATATTTAAATCTAGAGTCACTGTAATTATTCACAATGTTTATGTGACAGCTGTTGAACAAATTGAAGGAAATTGTAGTTTGCTCCTAAAACTTCGAAAGCAGAAACAGCAGCTAAACTAAGTAGATTATTCTTTATGAGATGTCTGCTCAGATCTCATATGTAGCTAATTCAGTTTTCATACCAAATGAAATAAACTAGAGAAATTAACATAGAAAGTTCAGGAAAAAAAATGAGAATTATGCTATCTAATGGTTTCCTTTTTAACTTGCTGTTAAATTTCTTTTTCTTCCGAGAGTTATAAAGGTGACACCTTGTGGTAATAAAGAATATTACTCCAGTATGCGTTAGCCACTGAGACGGTGTTTTAAACTGCCTATTCCATATATACAAATAGAATAATGTTATGACTAAATCACAGATTTGACCAGTAATCTTCCACTCTGAAAGATACTCATTATACATGATATTAATACTATTTTAGATTCAAAGTGTCTTAATTTTCTTTAAAAATAAGATATCTTGACTTTTTTTTTTTAACCTTGATCTGGGGCTTTTGTAATTTTAAATCTTTACAGTACTAAGTGGATTTAAGCACTGCTCCTCAGGTTCAGAGGAATTTTAGTCCTGGTTTAGACAAGCACAGAAAGCACAGAGTTCTGAGAATCAGAATTAATTGCATCTTCTCTATACAGATACCATGTGTACAAATAAGCCCCTCAAAGGCAACACAGAGCACAGATCATGTAACTATGCGTGCAACATACCCAGGAGCTATACAATGGTATCTGTGTGCCTGCCAACTTCCTTTTTTGTCTATGCACAGTCAACTGTGGCTAAAAGAACAGTACAGTGGTCTTAAATGATGTTGGGAAAAGGGGTTGCCAGACAACTGCATGCTTAATGCTGCTCTCCTAGCAAGTTACCACGTCTTGATCATTATAGCTGCACAGTGCTGAGCCTGAACTGATGAGGTTTTTATTTCTGATATGAGTCAGCTCTTTCTTTTCCTGCAAAACATGGTCACAATTTATTTAGTAAGAAATCCAATTCTTTAGCCTTCTCCTCATTCTAGCTTTCAGTCCAGCTTTAGCAATACTGATCCTTACTACAGACAAATCTACACAGAAATTCTTCTCCTCACTTGGCAGCCGCTCACAGCCTGCTTCTCTTGGTCTTGCAGAGCCCTGCAATTAGAACAACCTCTGCCAAACACCAACTATTCAATTAATTTTGCATGGGGGCAGGAGCGACCATGTAAGTTTGAAGTAAAGTTTCTCTTATTCCTTTCAGTCTTAGCAGTGTACTTAAACAATATGTTGAGATCACATTTACCATTGTATGCATGTTCGCTGCCCTGCATGAGTCATAAGAGGTATGAACTAAGAAACATATTCCAACTGCCTTCCCCTCATTAGGCTTAGAGATTAAAGAAGTTGAGGGCTAATGTGAGAGAAAAGTTGGTAAAAAAAATTAACAAATGGGTGATGAATTTCCCTGAGTAGGTGGCCAGATATCAGTCCAAAAGGTATAATGTAGGTGAAAGCAGTCACTAAGTGTATTCCATCTTAACGAAATGGTTCACCCAGGAAAAAAAAAATGAAAGAATCTGAAATATTGCAAAACAATAAGCAATTTATTACAGGAATAAGTAAAATACAACAAAATTATAACCAGGGGTGGTGGGTTAACCTTGGCTGGATGCCAGGTGCCCACTAGGACCCTCTATCATTCCCCCTTCAACAAAATAAAGGAGGAGAATAAGATGAAGAACTCCTGGATCCAGAGAAAAGCAGTTTAATTAGAGCAAAGGCCAAGGCCATGCACAGAAACAAAAGAAAAACAAAGGTGTTATTCTCTACTTCCCATCAGCAACTGGTGTCCAGCCACTTCCCAGGAGGTAGAGCTTCAGTGTGTGTAGCAGCTGCTCCTGGAGACAAACACCGTAACAAATGCCCCCCTCCTCCTCCCTGCCCTTGGCTTTTATGGCTGAGCTGATGTCACATGGTATGGAACAGCCAATCCGGGTCAGCTGTCCCAGCTCCGCCCCCTCCCAAGCGGTGTTACACACACCCTGCTGGCTGCCAGTGTGACACTCAGCACTGGGAGGGCTGCTGTGGGGATACTGACTCCATCTCAGACAGATCTAATACATCATGGTTCTTTCTTTTAAAGTCTTTTTAGCCTTTACCGGGAGAAAAGACAAAAAATAATGGTGATGTTGAGTTAAGAATACTGTAAGAACCTACTGAAGAAACAAGACAGAAAAGGATAAAGATCTTTTCTTGGTAATATCATTTTAGGAAAGGATCAATAAGAATTTTGGTTAAACTAGAGGATTTTTTGTGGTATTCTAGTGCCACATTTGGTCATAATAAATTATTTTGTAATTTTATTTGAGAAATATTGTCAGGAATTTTTGTGTTTCTGTGTTGGACAGATGACAGTAGAACTAATAAAGTTGTAGTAGGTGTAGATACTGATAGCTGTTCCAGCAAAATTCGCCATTAAATATCACTTAATCCAATGACCAGACAACATGAGAGGATGATATGAATATGATTCTGAGTTTATACAAATTAATTACATTGGAAGAGTAAATGAAAGAAGATCTTTAAATCTATGACATAAAAATTATGGTGGAATGAAGTGAAAACTTGCAAAGTAGTCAATTGTACACGTAGTCACACTTTGCAAAGTCAGATCAGTTTACTCTTCCTTCAGTAAGGGATTGGGCAGGTACAAGGGACTGTACAGGTGATTACTGTGGAGCAGCTGACATGCTGGAATTCAGTATAGAATTTATACTTATCCGTTTACCCATTCCGTAAGGTTCTCAATTTCAAAAGGCAATCTTCATCAAGGGAACTAATTAGTAGCAGCAACCAGTTAAAGAAGCTCTACAAGATTATAAAAATTGATAAAACCATGAGAACTCAGCATCTCGAGCAAAAGTGATGTGGAGAGAACTCATATAATTGGGTCCAAGCTGGTGAAGTGCCAAAAAATTAGGCTGATAACATACATAGAATAGAAAAATCATGTGATCAGAGAAAAAATACTATCTCTCAGAGGTCTTATGTAAGGGTAATATTAGAACTGCCAAGATTCAAGGAGAATTACTTCTTGACAAGATACTAAAGTAAAAAAGGCTTTTCTACTTTATATCAAGATATATATAAGCTGTTCACATCCAGTGCCAGAGTCCTATTCCTTCTACCCAAGGAGTGTCAAAACTCGCAGATGTTGTGTAGGATACAAACCAATAAGACAAGTGAACTCCTCAGCAGCTAGGAGTAGTGGAGTATCAACCTTATTGTGAAGTTGTAAAATCTGGGAAAGCGGTACGGTTCAAGGTGTGTATCATCTTTTCTTTCTCAAGTGAACAGATGTAGTGCCTCAAATCTCTTTCAAAGAAAAAATTCTGGCCATGCATTTATAGGAGAGCCGGCACATTCCATGAAAGAAACAGTCTGCACATCTGCTACTGAGCTTTGCTTATATGAACTCGCAGTCCATTTCAGAAAGATCCTCTGATGCAATGCAACAAAGAAATTGAGCAAATGGCTGAATTCCCTCTACTCTGCCTTGGTGAGACCGCATCTGGAATATTGTGTCCAGTTCTGGGCCCCTCAGTTCTAGAGGCACAGGGAACTGCTGGAGAGAGTCCAGCGCAGAGCCACGAAGATGATTAAGGGAATGGAGCATCTCCCTTATGAGGAAAGGCTGAGGGAGCTGGGTCTCTTTAGCTTGGAAAAGGGGAGACTGAGGGGTGACCTAATCAATGTTTATAAATATGTGAAGGGTGAGTGTCAGGAGGATGGAGCCAGGCTCTTCTCTGTGACATCCAGTGATAGGACAAGGGGCAATGGGTTCAAGCTGGAACATAGGAGGTTCCACT
>WKFP01015249.1:99882-114880 GCA_011057875.1 Pterocles orientalis | reverse complement strand
GTCACAGTGCTGGTGGATAGAGGAAGGGCAACTGACATCATCTTCCTGGACTTGTGCAAAGCCTTTGACACAATCCCACATGACATCCTTGTCTCTAAGTTGGAGGGACATGGATTCGACAGAAGGACCACTCGCTGGATAAGGAACTGGCTAGATGGCCGCACTCAAAGAGTTGTGGTCAATGGCTCAATGTCCAAGTAGAGACCGGTGACAAGTGGTGTTCTGCAGGGGTTGGTTCTGGGACCAGTGTTGTTTAACATCTTTGTTGGAGACATGGACAGTGGGATCGAGTGTACCCTCAGCAAGTTTGCCAGTGACACCAAGCTGTGTGGTGTGGTGGACACGCTAGAGAGAAGGGATGCCATCCAGAGGGACCTTGACAGGCTGGAGAGCTGGGCCCATGCAAAACTCACGAAATTTAACAAGACCAAGTGCAAGGTCTTGCACGTGGGTCAAGGAAATCCCAAGCACAAATACAGGCTGGGCAGAGAATGGATAGAGAGCAGCTCTGGGGAGAAGGACTTGGGGGTATTGGTGGATGAGAAGCTCAACATGAGCTGGCCGTGTGGGCTTCCTGCACAGAAAGCCAACCGTGTCCTGGGCTGCATCAAAAGAAGCATTAGCAGCAAGTCAAAGGAGGTGATTCTCCCCCTCTACTCTGCTCTCATGAGACCCCACCTGGAGTACTATGTTCAGATGTGGGGCCCCCAACATAAAAAAGACATGGGCCTGTTGGAGAGAGTCCAGAGGAGAGCCATGAAATTGGTCAGAGGGCTGGAGCACCTCCCCTATGAGGACAGGCTGAAAGAGTTGGGGTTGTTCAGCCTGGAAAAGAGAAGGCTCCGAGGAGACTTTAATATCAGCCTTCCAGTACCTGAAGGGGGCTTACAGGAGAGACGGGGAGGCACTCTTTATCGGGGGGGGTAGTGATAGGAGAAGGGGTCCTTTCCATCCCTAGCCATTCTATGATTCTATGATTCCACTATTTCAATTGATATAACAGAAATATCTAAAGGAACTGGAGCAAGAACTTATTTTTTAAGTGTTCTTGGAAGGCACAGTTTGCTTAGTCTGCAATATCGTATTGTGATTTCAGAATTGTGAAGAAAAATAAGAACTGCAAAGAGCTTTATAATTACTGAGATTTTGGTTGCCCACAGTATTAAAGGCTTTTCTGGAAATGACAAACACCTATCTCACCTTACACTTTCTCCCAAAGATGTACATACACTCAAGGAGCAGCACTGACGGGGCAGGATCTTGCCAGCCAGAGCCCATCCAACCCCCCATGAGGGAGCAAGGCTGGTGCAGTCAGCCACAGCCCCTGTCACCAGGGATGCTTGTGGTGACAGCAGGGCCAAGATCCAGCTGGGACATCAAGTCAGTGGGTCAGCATCTGGATCAGCAGGGCACAGGCACAACACAGCTGCAGCATAGCTCAGGCAGGGATCAAACACAAGAGCCCCAGCTGCCCCAAGTGAAGGAGGAGGGAGCCCCAGCTCAGTCTTCCCAGCAGATCTGCTTGGAGCAAGCCGCCAAGGATGCCCTTCCTTTATCCACCAGCACTGTGGCCCTGTCGTAGAAGGCCACCAAATTTGTCAGGCACAGTTTTCCCTTGGTAAAGCCATGTTGGTTGTCACCAATCACTTGACAACAGCAGATTAACTCACTGCGGCAAAATTATTGGTGGGATATATTGCTGAATCTCTCCCAAAGTTGTAGAAGCTGTACAACTTCAGTTTATCAGCTCACGGCTCAACCTCAGCCTGGTGATAGGTTAACTTCCTAGTATGTTTCCATGCTCTTGGTAAAGTTGTTTCTGTAGTATTCATATGGCTGGAAAATTCCAGAAATTCTGTGTTAGTATGTCCATCTTTCAGTGTTGCTGTCTTCCACTCCACATATTGCCTTGAACTGTGGTTATATCTCCCAATTCACAGATAATAATTCTAAAGGTTTAAGAAAATCTGAAGTGTTTGTATAAAAGAGAGTATTTGCCCACTTCCTCTTAAAAATAGATCCCGATTGTATTCGTGGGTACAGTTTGTGGACATCCTCAAGGACATCTCTGACAGGAGGAGGAATGTCTGGGAAGTTTCATTACAGAGAAAAAAAAACTGTCAGCTCTCCTCTGTTCTAGGGACTGAGTTGTGGTAAAACAGAAAAGCGAAGATCATACAAAGAAAATTATCTATGAAACTACTTTTTCCTTTTAAAAAATAGAACAATAGTTTCACAGAGAATTTTAAAGCCGTCACTTCTGCAAAAGAAAATCAGTATTTCCCTCCTCGAAGAAGTGAATTTTCACTATATATTTCCATCTCCAACGCCTCCAAAATACAGATGTGAGTGTAGAACTGCAAATTATCTCCTTTCTACGGAGATGTTTTAGCCCTTCAGGAGCACTTGCAGGCACCAGGATGCATGTCACACTTTCAGATTGTCCCTTGGAAGATAACTATATAAAACTGAAAATGAAATATTGAAAAAGTTATTTTTATACTCCATTTTTAATTAAGAGTGAGAGAGTTGCCTTCTACAATCTGGCATTACTTTGTAACCCGGAAATACTCTACAAAGCTGTAAGTTTCTCCAAGTTGGTTTTTTATTTCTGTGACAAGTAGTTCTACAATATACATAGAAAAATAAGAAAAAAAAATATTTCTGTAGCTGACTATTCCCAAGAATTTAGAAAGTCTGAAATCATGGTGAATCCAGATTATATGCTGAAGTAAACACACTTTATAAAGTCTAACACAATACATTCAGACTGTATTGCAGTGACTGGCAATGAAACAGTTAAGAAAATATTTTTGTGGACATTAATATTATGTTCATTCTTGTGTTAAAGGGTTAAAGTAGGTTCTGACAATTTATGATGGGATCCCCTCGCATAAATAAGATGGGACAGAATGAAGAAGGTAAGGTATTTTCTGATTTAGAATGTGACAAATATACTTTAAAAATGCATAGACAGCAAGGTATTTCTTTGACTGACAAAAAGGGTCTTTTGGCTCAAAAAAGCTTCTAGCCAGAAGAGGCTGTGGCTTTGTGACTTTCTATGTGATGTTGGAATTAGGATTCCAGAATGTATTCCTTCAGGTACAATAGTTAACTTGGATCTAAAACACAGTTTTCTGTGTACATGCAACGTTCAGAACCCACTATGATGATCCCCTGCAATGTTCTCCCAGTATTTGTTCCAGTGGTTAACCATCCTCACTTGCAAAGACTTCTGAGGGTTTTTGTCTGAATTTCTCTGTACTCATTGGTAGTGAATTAAACTGAAGAGTCATATAAGCACCCTTCTAGCTGCTCAGCTTGTCTCCATCCTTTAAGACAGACAGAGCTTGAGGTGTTGTTTTTTTTTCTGCAACACATTTGTGTCTTCTACTGCTTTGAGTAATTAAGTGCTTCTTTCATCCATCATCCTTATAACTATAATTTACCCAGAATCAGGGATTTGATCTCAGCTTAGTACTATAGCAGCTTCTCCCACTGGATATGGGAACATTACGATTGCACGTTTCCAGGCTCTCAGTGCCAGGGAACTGCCCCACAGCACTGGTGGGTCAGCTTTTTTCCTTAGCACTCACCATTGCACCACCCTCTGCTATTATGGTTGGGACCACAGTCCAGGTGTGTTTCTGTGCAGTGCTCTTGTGCACCGTGTGATGAGATCTCTGGGGAAATATTCAGATGTTCAGGCTGATGGCAAAGAAGAGACTGAGTTGTGTCTCCTTTATCTGAGTCCTGTCTGGGGAATGTCTAACTCTTTCATACTGTAAGAATGGCGTCCGTCATCTGCTCCCAATTAACAAATTGATTTTTTCTTTAATTGATTGAACCTGCCTTCCTTGGTCACTCATTAAGTCAACAAAATCTGTCAGCATTGACTGAATTATTTTTGTCCTGAGCTCTGTAAAATATTATTTATTTATAAAGGTAAAATCAGTCCTGGAAAAGTGTGATGAAAGAAAAATAGCCACTTGGTGATATTCCCTACTTAGATTGCATGTTGAGATTAATTGTTACTCAGTTTTTAATCCCATTAGTATGTGCCTTGATGATTTTTATCAAGTCAATTTATAATTTCATAAAAATGACACCAACTTAATTTGACAAGATCTATTTTCCATGTACCAATGTTGATTAGCAGTAATTATATTGTCCTCCTATAGTTGCTTATTACTTGAATTCCATATCAGGCCTCACCTAATTACAACAATCTCCTAATACTAGCAGCATGAGACCTTTCACTGAAGGTACTCAGATTGTCATCCCCATGATAATGCAAGGTGGGTTTTTTACTCTAAATATTCCAGACGCTTAAATACCTTTTTATACAGTTCACTAAAATGCTGTGATTGTGTGAACATAATAATGAACTGAATAATACCCTGTCTCATGTTTTATGTGGTGAAAGGTTTGACCTAAAGGTTCAGAATTACTTTGGGCTGAGTTGTCACTTCCCTGGAAACTCGAGGCTTTTCATATTCACAAACCCTTCTACAAGATTTCAGTGGGTAAAACTTTTTTTTTCCTTAACAACAGAATGTATTCCATGCCTTATTCTTTATTCCTGAGCATTCTTACATTGTTGTATTAGAAGTTACAATCTGAAAGAGCCAATGACTACATTTTATGTAGCCTTTATGCAAGCACATACAAAGGAACAAAAGAGCCCCACTTACTTCAAGGACTACAAATCAAACTGACCCTCCACAAATGTTTTTCAGATGCACCTTCCAGAAAAAGCAACTGGCCTCAAAGCAGGGGGGTAAGATGAGGATGGAGGGAATCTTAGTTACCTATCATCTTCTATCTTTTTTCTAAGAATGTAAGGGTTATTATACTTTGACTATTGGACTTCATACATAGTTTATTATCTTCATGCATTCAGTAGCTAGAATGTATTTTGAAATTTTGATTTTGTCTAAAGAGCATCAGGTCCCTGATATATTTTGCCTACAAAATATAGTTTAGTGAACATAGTTGCATCAGATATATGTTTGAAAACAAGAATTAGCCATATTTTCACACCTATGGTAGACAGGAAAATATTATTCTATATCTTTTTGTAAGCAGACATCCATTCTGGCATTCAAAATACCAAAAGCACACCTGTGCCAATAACACAATGAATAATAAATTAATAAATTAAAGAACAAAGTCAACTGGATATTTTTATCCTCTGTGTACTTATTGCGATTAATTTGGTCCAACAATTGTATTGTTTTGTTTCCAGTTACTGAAACAGCTTGCAACAACCTACGTCCTCAAATGACTGAAGAACTGATATTCAAGTGAATGTATACTTCCGCTTACGATTTTGTTTTGCTATGATTTTATTGTAACAATACAGTATGATCAATTTTGATTTGTTTGTTGCATTCCTTCATTAATTTTAATTAAGGAAGTCACAGAATTTTTAACAGTTAGCAGCCTTTGAACACAATGGAAAGTTAGCATCTACAGGGTAAATGAAAGTCTTTGCAAAGTTTAGAGGCTCTAGCTAGAACATTGAACATAATGCATCTCTTTCCCTAACTGATATTGGATTTTATACAATTTACAAGATCTGAAAAGCCTAAATAAATGTGAAACACAATACTGAGCCTATAGATTGGTGTGTCCTGACTTTTTCAAAAGAGTATCTGAATTTACTTGAATGTATATTAGCTTATCAGGAACTTTGCTTCTCTTTCTGGAATACTTGATTCTTTTTCTGAACAGCAACTTTGTTTCAAGTTTTTTTGCATAAAGACAGGGAATATATGATATGATTTTCTAAATAATTTATTTCCTTTGGAAGAGTCTCTTGAAAAACCCATCTTTTTTTTTCTGAGATAGGTCTTAAGTATGTGATTAAAAGAATGAAGGACATCCATATTTCTGTCATGTGGTTATCACTGGCTAAGCTGCTACTGTTTTAATTATAAAGATTTTCTCAAATAAAGCAAATAAGTTGGGTTTTGGTACTACCATGATTTGCTGGATTTTATCTGAAAGAAATAAATTTAATATTTTATATCACCTTTTTATTCACTGAGTACAAAGTTTTTTTACCATTCTGTATTTCAGTGAAATCTTTGAGAGACATGTGAACAGCAGCTTGAGGTGAAGATGACAAATACGTGAGTGCTCTAAGAAAATGATGCTTAGTGATTTTGAACTGAGAATGGCATACATTCAAGTTTTAATGCTTAATCTCCCTTGATCTTTAGCGGTTTAGTGTCATATGAAATTAAGTTGATAGCTAAGTTTCCCACATGCAAAGGTAGAACTCTTGTCTGGTTGTAGATGCAAAACATGTAGGAAGCAAAATGTAGAGTATATTACAAAGAAGAAAGCTGTGGGTTAGATCCTTAGCTACTAGTGGAGCACAGCAATTGATATCAGTTAGGGACATAGTCCACAATAAAAAGCCCTATATATAAATCTGTTAACTGAGTGGGTTTATATTATCTCAAATATGATTTGGAAATTTTTTAATTTTTATGTAATTGTTTACGTCTTTCTAAATTCTGAATCTGAAATAGCACATCTATCTGGGAGGCTTCCAAAGGGGAAAATAAAAAAGTCATGCCTAGTAGAATGTTTTGTATAGAAAAAGAACTATGTGGTGGTTAATGTTATTTTTCTTATTTTTCCCTGAAAAACTTCTAAAGAGAAAATGGCTGGCAGGAAGAAAGAAAATATTTATTGAACTTTTGCAAAGGCTGTTAAAATCCAATACTTAGTTCAAGCTGAACTGCATGTCACTGAATAACCCATGAAGCATCTTGAATCATCCATCATAAGTACCCTGAACATCCCTTCAGTCGGGTGGCAGAATTTGGTGTACAGGGAGGATTCATTCCCATACCAAGTGTTTAAACACTGTATAAAGATGCAAAGCAACTGCTGCTGAGTCATAGTGGTTCATGCTGCTTATTAAATTCAACCATAGAATTAACCTGGTTGAACTGGCCAAGTGACAGCATCATATAATAGAAAAATATCTGTATGTCTGTTATCATGTTAAACTTTCTTATGTGTAGAAGTAGGGCTTCCAGGATTTACCACTTACTCTTGAGAAGTAGCAGAAGATTGAGCTACTCAGTAAATATTTTCCAATGGCAATCTTGGCATCCAGGGTAATTGGAACAGTGCTGGGAGATGAGGGGTGCTCAAAACGGAGGTATTCTGTGTTTATACTGCAGAATAGAGGGTAACCAGTTCCCCAGACACAAGCTTTAGTTTACATCCTTAAACAGTAGTAGCAGGAAGTTAAGAGCAACGTTGTATGAAGTTGTACCGGGACATGATTGCCATCTGGAGAAGCCGTTTTCACTGCAGTTTGCAGTAAAGATGCTGTGTTTCCAAAGAGAGGATTCCAGGAAGAAGGGATTTGCTTCAGAAGCACAATATTTGTAGTCTACAGCAGTGTCATATGATGACCTGCTTATAACTGTCTGCCATGTAAACACGTGTTTAAAGTAGACTTTCAGCTAGTTTTTGAGACTGTCTTGGACAAGAGAATGCAAAATAAGACTGGAGTGGTTGTTACTATGAGAAAGAAGCAGCATTAGTCTTGCTCCTGGAATTTTGCATAAAGCAAGTTCTTTTCTGCATGAAAAAGGAAACTTATTACCTCAACTGCTTTGTTCATTTCTCTCAAAAGATAAGACTTTTTGAGTTGTTCAGAATAAAAATGCAATAGAATTGCTTACCCCAGATTAGATTTGAAATCTAAAAGGCTTCCTTTCAAAATTTAAAAATTAAAATAACAAATTAAAAATTGTTTTTAAATTCTTATGCCTAATCACTTCTTCCCCTCATGCTTAAAGCTTTGTATTTTATTTCTTTTTCCCAAATATAATACTTGTGCCTTGAATTCCATCATCCATGACCTTTTCTAAGGTCATTATTTTTTATTCTGATATTGTGTTTATAACCTTTCCTTTCTTTGTATCATGTACTATTTTTAGAGTGTATTCTTTATTATGTGTTTTACAACATTGATGAAAATGTTTGATAGAATTTGATCCTTGATTTTTTCTCCTCTTGCCTCCCTATCACATTCCATCTGATTCATCATCGCAATTTGTATTTTTGCCCCTTTTGCTTCCTTCTTGCCTTAGGGATTTTTTCCAAGTTGATTATTACCCCTTAAGTATTTCCTCTTCTGGGGATTCACTTTCTCTTTTTCTGAGTCCTCCTACCTAAATGTTAACTGATTACTGGTCAGGTTTACATTAACACTCTACAGTGGATGCTCCTTGCTCCACTTTTTTTAATTACAGGTTTTCTGTGTGTGTGTGGTATATGACAAAGTTAAGGTCTTACTGTCAGCCTTCCCTCTGTGGTTTTAAAGAACATTCAGTATTGTACAGTCTTGATGTCTGAAACCATACTGCTGTTTTCGTGCTGGTTCTGTGAAGTGCAATGTTCAAAATGTTCAGTGAAGAAAAAAAATTGTTCAGTGCAGACGTTACAGACCAAAAGGTAAACAACAGAGTTGATGGCATGGCAGATGCTGTACAACAGTTTATTCCATGAGTAGTATCCCACTTCCCTGAGGGAAATGCTGAACTGAATGATAGTATTTGCCTAGCTACATAAGAGGATGTGCAAAACGTAGTGTAGATCAGCTTTGTTTTCAGAGTGCTTGAACCTACTCGTTCCCTAAGGTTTTTTTGAAACTCAGGAATGTCAGACATGCAACACTGGATCAATGTCCCTCTGATCTGATTTGACAGTGGCCATTATCTTTTGCTCCAGGAAAGAGTTGCTATAACATGCTGTGAAGACGTATTTTCCTAATGCAAATCTGTTAGTGATACAGTTTATGCTCTGAAGCATGGCCTAGGCATGTTCTAGGTTATTTTGTTTTACCTTAATGTAACCCTGGGTGATGTTCTTACTGTGTGGACATCTTAGGCCTGTAGAGCTTCTGGCAGAGAAAAATACTCGTCCTAAAATGCTCCCTTCTTACTATCACTAGTGCCAAAGAAACAAAAATGTTAGTTTACTTCTTGCAAACACTAAAGTTTTCAAGCTTCTAAGCAATATCATGGGAGTGTAAACAAATATGATTCAAACTTGTAGAGACACACGGAGTATGCCCAGGCTCCCAATTATTGCTACAGACCGAGATTGTGCTCCACAGCAAACATGAGGCTTGAATGGAGAAAGAGTGACCAGGAATGAGTACTTGGTCTCGAAGTAACAAGTGTCTTCAGTGTACTGGAAAATCAAATCCAGAATCTCTAAATCTCACTTTTCTCAGATGAAAGTGGTTTTTGTTTTGTTTTAAGGCAAGTCACAAAACTGCTCTCTTTAAAGCTTCAGAGTTGCTGTAATTCTGGCTACATTAGTAAGACTTAAAGAGATTTTGTGGTATTTGAGATCCATTTAATGCTGGTGGTTAAATCGCAAATGTAGCTTACAAAGAGAAAACCATTGCAGGAAATAAAGTTGCCTGCAATCCTGTCATAATTTTGAGTAGAGTAAAAGAAGTAAGTCTGCAACAGATTTTCAAGCCTCTACAGCATCAATTATGAGCATAAAAAATAAGTGAGAACTGTACTTTAGCACATTATAAAAATACTGTAACTATAAAAATTGCTAGAATAAGTCTTCTGCTGTGGTTTACAAGCTCATTTGGAAGATTTCATTTAAACTTTTTTGTCTTAGAGGTTACATGCTAAGGTATATTTTTTTTTTTCAGAGAAAAGGGGAGAACAGCATGTTTTATTTGATTTATTTCCTTGATTCAAAGTTTAAAATTCTTGTGAAAGATGAATTCACCTTCTTTCATATCATACAGACTTTTATGGCAGATTATTGTACATCTATGTTTTTTCCTCTTGTACTCCATTTTATAATAAGAAACCCTCCTGTAGCCCAGGGCTGGACTTAGAGGCTGGTGGAGACACATTTTTAAAATTCCTTATTGCAGTGTAATAGTATGGTGGTAATAAGAAAAAAAATAAATACTTGACATCCCATTGCATGCTATCATACTTTTTTATTTTAAAATTATTATAACAACATATGCATATTTGAAGCATCTCACGAAAGCACGTTCTCCAGTCGTTTTTGTCTGCTACATGTAATCTCTATTCACCCTTACTCAAGTGTCTAGAAGACTGTATTAGATTATCTGTCAAGAAATCAGCATTTTATTTGGTGCCACTGAGAGACTTTGTGCTGCTTCAGTCACAATAGCTGAACTTTATCACAAGTGGAAGCAGGTTCTGACAGCTATTCCCATCTTTACATAAACTTCAAAAAAATGTAAAAATCAAGTATTTATGGCTTGTACTGTAACAACAACAACCATCCTCATGGCTGTTGGGGATTGCACATGTACAACCACAACTTGTCCTCCCTCTACCTCAGGTATTTCTAGATTATTTTCTCTGTCCATGGGTGATAGAAAGTCTACTCTTCTTCTTAAGGATCTTCCCTAATCTAACACATTCCACTACTGAGCAGAACATTGGACCACTACTGTAAGAAACATTTGGAGTTTCTTTTCCACTTCTGATATTTGAGCCTGTACCAAGCTGTTTCCAAACCTGTTAAAGCTGAAGTAGCATTAATCAGTTATGTGATCATTCTCCAACATTAATTCATCCAAAAATGTACTCGTTCCTTGTACTTAATTTAATCTTCTTAACTTTTTTAAATCTCTAAAAATTTTAGACTAACATTCCATATTATACATTTTTTTGAACACAGCTCTTGCTCACCTGTCTATTTTTAGCAATGGAATGTCAATTTGCTCAATGAGTCTTCCATATCCCAGATATATTTGTTTACCATCATCATGGACTAATATTTATGTGTTGAGCTTAAAAAAGAATCTTAAAAGCTAGCAGTAGAAGTATAAGCTAGAGATACAAATTGTCTACAAAACTTGGCCTCAGATTTTAAAAATGCAGTTCTGAGACTAGTACAGACAGAGGATTTTTAATGAATTTCTTCTGGATGAAATAGGAATTAGTGGAAACTAGCTTCTTGTCCTTCTTTTAGGGTGTTAGATATGGAAATATAGCTCAGCCAAGCCATATAGAAACATCTAATGAATTTTGTGGGCTTTTGAAGATTGTTTCCATTCATGAGCACAATAATTAACATACAAAATAAGGTGTTGACATGTTTCTGTAGTTCAGAAATAGTTGACAGAAAGGGATCAACTCTCATGGAAAACAACTGAGTCACCTAGTCCAAACTGGATCAAGTTTCAGTACGAGGATGCATGTTCCTGTCCCTTTGGATGTACTAGTAATAATATTTTTGTTTTCTGCTCCTTACATTTCTACACAAAACTGCTATGATTACTTCTTAAACAGAGTTTTCATGTCTTTACACCAGTTTGGTCCTGGCAGGGCCAACCCAGGTAAATAGAGATAACAAAATTTTGTAGATAAATACTGATGTTCCAAGAGGTCCAGCATGAATGCAGTGAAGAATTCACTCAAAAAAACATGAAAATGTTCAGCTACCTTGACTTTAATCTATGGAAATACTATTTACATAAATGCAAATACTACCTCCAAAACCTTGCAACTGAAACACCTTCTTCTCCCACGCTAATTAAAATTATAAGGAAATATAAAATGTAATATGGGGAATCACAATGTTACTAAAATTTGAATGAACTATAGATAATATATAAATTTAAAAAATGGAAAAGATATTTTAAAGTTATTTTATATCAAACAGATTTTTTTGTTGTTTCAAAGAAGAAAAGGGTTAAAACATTACCCCAGCTAAATCTATTAAATATAAAATGTCTAGAACGGCTTCGAAAAACTCATTAAAATTAATACAAACATTTCAATGGGACAGACTGGCTGTCATAAATTATTCAGTACAAGAAATTATACCGTTCAACAAAGCATGCATTTTTAATTAAAATACAAGCAAAATTTTAACTAGTAGCTAGTTTCCATTTCACCCTGAATTACTAGTTTTATCTTATTGAGGTTTGATAACAAAATTAGTTACAATAAACACACCCTGTATTACAGCATTGTGGATCACCTAACGTTATTACATAGTGCAGCCATGGTTACCAGCCGCTGAAAAAGAGAAGAGACAAAGACTTGACAGCAGTTTATTGTCAGCCATGAAACCATTAATCAGATTAGTTTCCTATCTTTTTAGACATGGACTGGAGCTACTAGTTGCTTGCCAGATTCAGGTGTGTGCCTTTGGGTCTGTGTGTTTAAACAGTGCGTAGGGTGAGAAGGAGTGGCATGAGCCCACTTGCAGAATGAGATGGATTGAGCAATTGATATAAAGGATATGTTGGTAACTCCTGTATAATATAGAAACACAAAAATGGACTGAGTATTCCTCTCCTTGGGACTTCACTCCTCTGCTGTTGAAGATTGCTCTTTTAAAATCTTCCATGAACTTTAAAAACTGCATTTTAAAATGTTTTTAAGGGTATTTTCTCCTGTTAATCCTCTGGAAGGTTGTGATGGTTAGAAAAGTACTTCTAATTCCCGATCTATATCTATGTAAATGTTAAGGAACCAGTACTGTGTTTATCTAACTGAAAATCATTTTTCTAAGTCATACACAGTTTTCCTTTTTACTGCCTAGAAAACCTTTTTTTAATTTTTGTTTTGAGAACCCTTCTCCTTTTCTGTGATGTTTCAGCTATTCCTTCTCTGCAGAAGGGTTCAGCAAAGAGATTCCGCACTTTTAAAGTTGATTCTTTTTGAGCATACATGAGTAGAACTATGCAGCATACCACAGAGGAGGTTTCTTCAATCTCTTTTAGGCTGGCATTGACAGTTTACTGCCCCTGTTAGAAATATTTTCTCAGTATATACTGGGATTGTCTTTACATTTGGCATGGCAATGATGAGAAAAATGTGAAGCTCTCGATTAAAACTCACAGTGCTTATGTAGGATGTAGCAAGTGAATCAAAAAGACTTCCAAGCAAAGTCTAAAGGCAGAATGAGTTGAGTAGAAATGGTTCAGTAAACCCACAGTAACTTTGCTGATGTTGCATGCCGAGTTGATGTAGTTTTAACTTGTGTCTCTCCTTGTTTTTTTCTAAACCTTTCAGGTCAATGAGCAGCTCTTGGTAGCATTTGTTTCTGGAAGATTTCAGATGTTCATGTAGTTAAAAAAAAATAGTGGAAGGCTTTCACTCTTTTACTTGCAGAGTAAAAAAAATCTAAGACATTTAGGAGTTCCTGTGTGTGTAAACAGAAAATGAGCTAAAGTATTCTTGAAAGTATTTGGATTTAATTTTATAAGTACTGTAAAATCTGTTATTGTACCAACTTAATCCTTGACAGATGTTCTCAGAAAAACTTACGGATTTTTTGTAACACCTTATTTTCTCTAAGGAATGATATTTCATTAAAACTCTGTGAGGAAAAAAAACAAACCACAACACAAATTGTTTACCTCCATTAGCAACTGTTCATTTACTCTGAAAAGTTTCCTAGTTTTTTTAAAATGTTTGGAAGTAAATGAAACAGTAAACTCTTCTGATATTGTTATGAGTTTCTCCACTATAAAATCATTTCCTCCGTCTTTCTGGAAATGAAATACTCCAAAATATTCATACATGTTTGATTCTATACCACTTCAGCCTTTTTTATTCCTTTCCTTAATTCTTCAGGCATGCACGTGGAGCTTGACAAAATATTACTGTTAACACTTAGAAAGAAAGCATTCGTATTTCAGACTTCATAATAACTGCATCGCGAATTATTTGCATCCCTTCACCTCAAAAGACTCTAAAAGGGGGTAACTCATTAAGAGACAAGTGAATAATACACAATATTTCAGGAATTTGTCTTCCATTATCTTACTGAAGTGACTTTTTATATACTGGTTTCAAGTTTGAAAATACTAGGAATACCTTTGTAGAAGCTCTTCTGCGACATCTGCTGCCTAAATTGGCACTTGCAGTATAACGCTGGCATATAATAATAGCAATCCTGGCTGGAATCTTTCCAGTTGTATTAAGCTCTTTCAGCTTCTGATACGTAATTAGTCTGCTTTGGCCATAATGTGACCAAAAGCCAAAATTAAAATGGGTGATAACATTTCTGGAAGTCATACTACCAAATCTGGACTCCTAAATAGAGTGTAATGATAGTAAAGTTTATGTATGGATTTTTAACAAGTTGAAAAGCCATCATTTTTTCTTTTGGGAAGCTACAGCACAAGGGATCTTAATAGGAACAATGACTTGGTAGATGCTAAACGGGGAAAAAAAGGTCAATGAGATCCAGGCATGTAAGGTCCCATATATGGCTTTAGAAAAATCTTCCATCAAGGTGGTATACCCACTGTGACATAAAGAATTTATATATGTAATGAGGATGTCAAAAGCATGTGATTGTTTTTCAAAGACTATGAACAGGGATACAATAGTAATGACAAAGGGTTGCCTTCCACTTAAGCTACAGACAAGGACAAAGTCTTACAGTAGCATATTGTACTATAGAATAATTTTCTGATGTATTTATGATACTTTCACTGCTCAGGGTGAATGGATTTCTGAGAACTTTACTAACACTTATTACAGCGTTATAGCAGATTACTAATTTATAACAAAACTTTTCACAGAATCACAGAATCACAGAATTATAAGGTTGGAAAAGACCTAGAAGATCATCCAGTCCAGCCCAACTAAATCATATCCCTTGACACAACATCCAGACGTTTCTTGAACACCCCCATGGTTAGTGACTCCACCACCTCCCTGGGCAGTGCATTCCAGTGCCTGACTACCCTTACCGAGAAGTAATACTTCTTAATGTACAACCTGAATCTCCCCTGGCGCAATTTGAAACCATTGCCTCTAGTTCTATCACTGTCTACACGAGAGAAAAGGCCAACCCCTAGCTCACCACAACCTCCCTTCAGGAAGTTGTAGAGAGCAATAAGGTCTCCCCTGAGCCTCCTCTTCTCCAGGCTGAACAATCCCAGCTCCCTCAGCCGCTCCTCATAAGGCCTGTGCTCCAG
>WKFP01015249.1:66034-79925 GCA_011057875.1 Pterocles orientalis | reverse complement strand
AAAGGTTGAGGGAACTGGGCTTGTTTAGCTTGGAGAAGAGAAGGCTCCGGGGAGACCTCATTGCGGCCTTCCAGTACTTGAAGGGAGCCTATAAACAGGAAGGGGAGCGACTGTTTACGAGGGTGGATAGTGATAGGACAAGGGGGAATGGTTTTAAAGTCAGACAGGGGAGGTTTAGGTTAGAGATGAGGAGAAAGTTTTTCACCCAAAGGGTGGTGGCACACTGGAACAGGCTGCCCAGGGAGGTTGTGGATGCCCCATCCCTGGAGGCATTCAAGGCCAGGCTGGATGTGGCTCTGAGCAGCCTGGTCTAGTGGTTGGCGGCCCTGCATATGGCGGGGGGGTTGAAACTAGATGATCACTATGGTCCTTTTCAACCCAGGCCATTCTGTGATTCTATGATTCTATGATTCTATGACTAGAAGATGCTTGCACAGACTCTGTTGCTTCTCCTTCAGAACAACACACATCTGTTTCTCTAGAAGCATTTTGAGCAGTTTGGAACTGAGAATCATCTTGTCTGCAGCTGGAGGCATAAAGTTTATTTTCTGTCTCTTGAAGGTATAAGCTTGTATCTATCAAATAATCCTTCACTTTCTGCAGACGATCTATAATTCCATTGTACTCTGTAGAAAAAAATAGGTAACCAATTGAATTTTGCTATGAAAGCTAGGCAAAAATGTGAAAACTCTCATACATGTACCTAATTAATTCCAACTAACTCCATAGTGCCATTCAATACATGAAGCACAGTATATTTTCTGGCTTCCATTTAATATTTTTGCATTTATTGCTATTCAATTTGAGTGAATTTCTGAATAACTGACTATATACATTTGTGTACCTGTCCAAATACAACTGTGTATTTCTCAAAGTACTACTGTGACAACCCTAATGAACACGTTTCTAATGATCAGACACCAGCTAAATTCTTAATGACAATAAATGTGAAGCATGGAATTGGTAAATAATAGTAAAATCAATTTGGGAGGAGCTTTAAAACTAAACATTAATTGTATGGGAAATATTAATTTTATTTCCTTGAATTTTCCTTGAAAATTGAATCCTCCAAGATTCTAACGCATGGGTCTCTAATAAAGCTCTTAGACATGGACTCAATATTAAACATGCTTAGCAGCTTTGAATTTTTGCTAGGGAGAATAGAGGAAACACAAAAACACAAGCACATACACAACACTGAAGTTCAGCCATTTGTAGCATCCATTTATAGGAATGGTGCAGGTTGCCCTTGCATGTAACTAAAAACACTTGGTGAAGAAGGATGCGCAAAAAGCATACAATCACTATGTGCCATTCATGTAAGATTTTATCTTTAACCTATTTATTTTATGATCTCTCATTTTTCTTACCTTACACATTTTCTTAGAAATATTTCCAGATATTCTCCCCAAGAATTTCAGATGTATTACTTTTAGCTCTCTCCTTACCTTATTCTGTCAATTTCTATAACCGGAACTGTGTCTTCATTAGTAAGGCATATTGCAAACCTCTCAGAAGATTTCTTGCTTATTTCTGTTGGCTGTGTGAGATACTGGAAACCTTTGTTTTGCAGGTTAAATCCAGTGAAAGTCAATACAAATAAGAAAATTGCATAGAATGAAACACAGTATGGTGGCTCTCCACTTAAAATGGACAGAGGCACACAAGGGAAGGACAATAGAAAGGGCTGATACAAGTCTTATGGGAAACCACTGGCTTACATTCATTTTTTTCAATAACATCATACAAGATATATTAATAACTCAAGGTTTTCAGCTTGGAAAATAATTTTATTGAGTAAAAGTGTCACACATCAATGTGTGATGTTATATGGTCTGGATAGGCCTTTCATTTTCACCTCTATTTGCATCTGTTTAATTTAAACCTACAAAGAGTACATTTCAGAGTAAACATTTTTTGTTGTTGAACTCAGTCTAAAAATTATTCCTTTGCAGTACTTTCTCAGCTCCTAAATGACTTGTTATTGGATTTTGACTATATTTGAAAAAGAAAAAAAAAGTAAATGCATTTTGAATACTTTTTTTTTTTTTACTGTTAGTTCATGTTAGTTCGAAGAAATAAGTTTGTTCTAAGGTACTGCTGTTTTTCCAGGGGCACTTTTACAATACTGAAGAACTTCTAAATAGCTTAACAGAGCTGAGAAATAAAAAGATTGGAAATAACATAGCTTTGTTTGCATAAGAGGTTGTAAGACTACTTCCCTGTCTTACTGCAAGGCAAACTTTGAGCTTCGGCAAAACTTCCAAAATTAACCTGTTTCCTCACTGAATTTTGCATTCTCTAAACAGAACAAAAACCACCAAAACAAATCGTGCAGCTCTTTAAACTTCCATAAAATCAAATTTGAAGACTACAGTGTCATTCAAAACAATGCCATTTTCCTACACAGTAACTTTTCTAACACTGCAGTGTTCGAAGCCAAGCAGAGACATGGCCTTGTAACTTTATGCTTCCCAACTGGGTTGCATGAAAAGACACTTTTTTGCATTCTGTTCCAAGGTCAACCTTGAAATAAGCCTTCTTTTGTGTTATCCTGCCCCCCCCCGTCCCCCCAGACACCATCACTTTTCTAATGCTTTGCTTTCTGTGCTTTTTTTGATGTCTGATAACATGTCTTTAGAATACAGTGCCATTTTATATGCAACTGTCTTCCAAACTTTTTGCTGCCTGTTTTATGGGAAGGCGTCAGATGAGGAAAAGCAGCTTTTTGGAAGGAGAATGATAGTGAATTCTTGCAAAGCTGAAAAAGTAAAATAATCATTTAGGCCATGCAGACAATAGGGCAAAGTTAACTTGACCTTGGAGCCTTGAAGCAGATCTTTTTTATTGCAAAAATGTTCCTTTATTAGTGAAGACACTTTATAAACCTGTAGAATGAAGACTCATGACCATGGATGGGCACGGAAAAGTGTGAGGAGGAAGGAGTGGCGGAGGAAAACTACTATGGACTGACGGCTTCCCCCATTCCACATCCCCCCACACTCCTTGGGAACAGGAAGAGGTAGATGAATTGGGAATGAAGGAGTGAAGGTGACCTTGGAAAAAAGGAGGGGTGGGGGAAAGGTGTTGTTTTTGTTTTTCGTCTTTGTTTCTCACTATCCCAATCTATTTCAATTGGCAATAAATTAAATTAATTTTTTCCCTATGTCAACCTTGTTTTGCCCATGACAGTAAGTGGTAAGTGATTTCCCTGTGTTTATATTGACCTGCAAGTTTTTCCATCTTATTTTCTCCTCCTGTCCTGCTGAGGAGGGGGAGTAAGTTGCTGGGTGGACACCTGGTGTCTGATCAAGACAAGCCCACCAAAACATTATATACACAAAACTTTGAAACAATTCTCTTCGGTTATTTTATTTTTATCTATATATTTTTTCCTCACATAGTGAGAATTATGAGTCTCATACTGATTCTCATGTAATAGACTCAAAACCAATGTAATACAGCTGTTGAAATACGAGCTAATTTGGACGAATGGATGGCCAAAATACTAACAAATTAAAAGTAAGGTCCCCCAGCATCATCCCATGGCAGAACTTAGCATCCAATATATCCAGTCCATTCTGTTTACAGGTAAGTCCCTCCATACTCACCTGGACTTGCAGTCAATTCCTTGTGTTTGTCATGAAGAACACTCAGCAAATGGCAGGTGTCTTGGATACTTTCCATAATGTTCTCCAGCTGCTGACTGAGAGATCTGCTCATCTCTTTTGTTAAAGAGATCAGTCTAAGCACAAAGTCCATTATACCTTCATTATCCAGATCACTTTTCAGAAGCTCATCTCTTGCTAGCAAGTTCAGGTGCCCGATTTTTTCCAGGAGTTGACCTGATTTGCTAGCAGGCGTAATCCTACCTTCAGCCCTTTCCATTTTATGTTCAGAATATACTACAACAATTTTTTAATGCTTAAACGGTTCCACAAGGTACTGTCTTTAGTTCAGACTTCTGCACTGTTTAGTGTTTGTAGCCTGAACACTGTTTTAAAAAGTACTGTATTCCATGCACACTGACAAATCAAACTCCATCTCAGAAAATCTGAGTTGGTGTTGACTATTAAAAAGTTACTAGGTGACAGAAAGCAGTGGCTCTCCTGTAACTATGGACAAGGATTGCCAAGAGATGCCAATGTACACCATGCACCTTTAAGGAAAGTTATGTAATTCAGTTTTACAGCAGTGACATAAATTTCAGGAGCTCTGAGCAATTTCTCACTTCAGTGGCTATAAATGACCAGTACCTATGAAATCAAGCTTAATTGTGAATTCATAATTATCTAGTCACCAACACTGAGGAATTGTTTTTGTTGCAAGCTAACATTAAATTCTGTAGGTCACTTGACACCATTTTCTGACAACTGTACTTCATTTTGTTGTTCAGAGACATCAAATAGGTGAGACAGATACAAAATTCTCTGCAGTCTGGATGATGTATCTGAATTGTATGTAGGTTTCAGCAATAGAAGAATCTGCAAATTTAATTTTGTGACTAGCAAAAAATATTTTTTAGCAATAGACATTTAAAGAAACTTGCAATGTTTTCTGGGTGTGCTTATACAACAAGGGAAGAAGTGTAAAGAAAAGCAGTAACAGCTAAAAGTTCAAATAACTAATTGCTGAAATTTTGTTTGACACTTTGGGAGTTGAGAAGCAAACTTTTGAGAAAAACATGAGCTCACTAAACTTAACTGTGGCATCCAGGATAGATTATATGGGGTTCACAAGAAAAAAGCACTGTCCTTAAGAATACCCCATGCAAGCAGGCAGCACTGTTTTCCCAGGGGCTTACAACCATGCGCTCCTGGAGGCATTCGGGGAGGAAGCAGGACCAGCTCCTGGCAGGACTCCTGTGCTGTTCATTGCCTTCTGCGGGTGAAATCCAAGCACTGATGCCTCAACAATAGTGTTTACGATGATTTCCATTTCACCCAACAAGTTCAGGAGAAGAAGTCTCACCAGGACAGCAATGAAAACAAGTGCAGAAACAGCACTGACTCTCTCTTGCTGATGTTAGTTTGCATAGTGCTGTGGTAGGACAGGACAGGCCATAAGCCTTCATTATTAGAGTTCAGGACTAACCTAAGTCTGAAATATCCAATACACTAAAATATTTTGTAATTTAAGAAATGTATTACACAAACTGTAGGTACAGTGGCTTTCCAATTAAACATGCCTTTTTAGGGCCCATTATAAATGTAATTAATGCAGCTTTAAATAGCAATTAAAATGGGACTGTGATATAAAGGCACACTGAAAATTGCATCTAAGCACTGCAAGAATGAATAAGGTAATGTCAGCAGAGTGCTTTGAAGATATAAAGCACTGTATACATGTTAAAACAACAATGAAAAATATAAAGTGTCTTTAATAAAATGTATGAGCTGAAACCAGCTGTAACTATTAAATTCAAAAGGAAAGTTCCTTTTGGCTCATTATAGCTTGCTTGATCACACTGAAAGTGTACTGCACAGCTAACACAAAAAGCTCTATGAATCATTAACCTATTTACCATTTCTGATGGTCCAGCATCTCCATATTTTCCCAAATTATTCCTAGGAAACTCTATAAAGAACACGTATTTTCATGTACAGGAAGAGAAAAATGTCACCTTCCTACTGAAAAATTTTGGGATGTGTAAGGAAAGAATTAGATGGGCAAAAATGCATTATTATATATTTACTGTATAGTATTGCATAGACCAACTTCTCAGTGTGGATCCATATTGTTCCCCTAACCATAGTGTAGCTGGATTCATCAGCTCTGGATCTTTTGCAACGAATGTTTTTGCTGAGATTACTTCAGACCAAATCGACTAGTGATGTGCAGATGTAAGTTATGAAAAAATATATTATTTTGAATAAAGGTAAAAGAAGATCTGATTTTTAAAAAGTAACCTTTGTGTATGAAACAGATAACAATAAATGGCTTCATTACGAGAATATGCTATTCAATTAATGTCGTAGAGCTTATGATTATCTGCTAGAACCCAAAATTGTAAACACAGTTTTAGAATACATGACAAGAACTGATGTATATCAGTGTTCTTTGCCATAAGCAAACTGTTTTGTTTTGGGGTTTTTTTGGTCAAAAAATTATATATCTAACTCCTGCTTCAGTTAACACAGGTTATCTGTATAAATTGTCTATAAATATTTGAAAGAAGACATTAGTTACTTTAGAAAATACATTTGTCTAAAACATATTCAATAAAAGATTATTCTGATTCTTTTAATGAGTAGTTGAAACAATTTCAAGCCTTAGAGATAAAAAAATCATATTAGTCTTCTCTGTAAACATGAGTGAAACATGCAAAAAAATAAGCTTTTTTAAAAATATGAAGAACTACATGGTATAAGGGTCTGCAATTATAGAGTGGTCTATATAAGAATTTATTGTAGATGCAATTAGATAAGCTACATTCTTACTGAAGCAGTTACTACACAAGTACTGCTATTGGGAGACATTAATTTTGAACACATGATTATATATCATGTGTCATGGGTTAAGCTGAGACAGAGTTAGCTTTCTTCATAATAGCTAGCAAGAGGCGGTGTTTTGGATTTGTGCTCCGAAGAATGCTGATAAAAAGTGATGTTTATGTGGCTGCCAAGGTCTTTCAGCTTCTCTGGCTGTCTGCAGACCGGGGAAGCTGGGAGGGAGCACAGCCTCAGTTACTAGCCCAGGATTTGATGTTAGGTTCAGGATTGAGACCCAGAGTGGCCAATGATCTATTCCACAACACACATGTCATGCCCAGTATATAGGGGAGGACCCTTTGGAAGATCAGCTCTTTTGGTTCTGGATCTCTTTTGCTCTGGGTCATCTCGTTCCAGGTGGTCGCTCTCCCAAGTCCTTCCCCCCCAACCATGGTCAGCTCTCGGTCTGGGACGCTCGGACTGTTATCTCCGTTCCGTGAGTGCAGTTTCGGGACTCTCCCTGCTCTGGGATCATTAGCCGGGAACAGGCTGAGCCTTGGTCATTGGGTGGGGGAGCAGTATCACAGTGTATCACTCATTTGTATATTTGTATATAGTATTTTCAATATTATTGTAGATTAGTTATTAAATTATTCTTAACTCAACCCACAAGTCCTTTTTTCCCTTTACCCCTTTAATTCTCTCCCCTATCCTCAGGTGGGGGGAACTGAGTGAGTGGGTGTGTGGTTTGGCCCCCAGCCAAGGGCAAACCCATCACACATGGAATCATTTAGGTTGGAAATATCAAATCTCATGACAAAATTGAGGCAGTAATGGCAACTCAAATTACAGTTGACTCTTAGAGCTTTTTTATTCTTCAGCAGTAATAAAGAGAATGTAAATTTACGTTTTCTGATGGTCAATATTTGAAGGTCTTTAAATTCAGCTATTCCTATAACAAAACCATAGTTAAATAAAAATAGGTCCCACATCCTTTTTTACTTTTAGTCACAGTGTTGGACTATGAAAACCTGTTATTTGTGATATTTTGCTACTAATTCACCGTTTCTCCTTACTTGAAGAACAGTGATAAATTATGTAAGTGAAGTTAATTAATTTTGATGCTATTTAGTGGATAGTCTTATTATTTAAGGGTTGTGTTTGTGTACCACACTCGTAGGTATGTAGGTATTAGACAACATAGCTATAAAGTCTTTGGGAACATACACCTTTTTACTTGGCACGAGGTCTTGGCCAAAGAGATCCAATTGCAGTAGTAGCTTCCAGGGCCCTGTGTGCAGCCATAGGCCTTCATGGCCCAGAGCAGGCTCTCACAGTGAGTGCAGGTGATTCATCTGGGCTGTGTTTGAAGCTTTCTGAGCACTGCAGATTGTAAAAGTAAATGTTGCTGAAATGAATAAAATGAAACCGGAAAACATCAAGGGGAAAGGAAGTAGAGAACGAGTCACTCAGAAATATTCAGAAGAGTGAGTGTGTATTCTCTGAAAATACACAACTTCCTATATTAATACTTAGTATAGAGTATACTGAAGAAAATACACTGTAATAGATGACATATGTGAAAGAGGAAGTGCTTGCAATGCAATATGATAAAGAATCCAGTACAAAGTTTATTTAAATAAAATTTATATCATATGGTTAATGCTGGAGTTTTACAATCACTTTAAGCTCACATTTTCATTGTTAAATTTGGCCTGGATGAGTTACCTGAGATGGTTTACTACGCAGCACCCCAGCTACAAACAGGAGGTTGAGACAGTAGGAACAGGCAGACTTGGTAAGGACAGTATTACTCCATTCTCCAGCAGAGTTAACTTTAGCAATGAAACTATAGTTTGATCTTTCAGGTCCTCACAGCTTAGATCTCCATTGAATTTTGCCTTTCTGAAGAGTGATCCTGCTCTTCAACAAAACTACACAGGAAAAAAACTAAGTGGAAAATTTGCTCTGTGCTTGATTTTGTTTTAAAACAATTCCTATTGTTTAGTTACTTTCACTTTTAACTATATTCTCTAACTATTCGAAGAGTCCTTAAAAAACAAGAGCTTTTACATCCATATGAAATAGTAGCCGTGGATGTAGGAAGAACAAAATGTCAAATTTAGAAAATAAGGATCGAAGTATATATTTAAATTATCATTTAGCAGATGTAAATGTTCAGAATACCTTAACACTGTTACTTAGCTGATAACAAAGGAAGTGGACTTTGTTCTGTTAGGAAAAGAGATTAAACTGTATGATGCAGACCTAGTAAGTTTTGTCTTTATACTCTGTACATAGTGCAAAGTTCAGTGTGTGATAATAAATGTATTTTGGTGCATTTATTAATTAATCTATTCATATCTGAAAATATGTATAATGTTTTTTCTTCCTGTCTCTGACATTCTAAGGCCCAAGTGAGAAAACATTAACAGTATAAGAAAAACAAATAGAGTGCTATAGATGAAGTGTACCATAAAAATTGCATTATATGCTCACATGAATGGTTAATTTACCACTATACTGAACAGTGATGGATGTTTGGAAGAAAGTTATAATCCCCTTGAAACACACAATAATGAAATAACATGGTTAGAGAAGGTATATGTCTCCTTGCCACTTGGCAGTAAGCCGTCTTAACTATGAATCAGTGTGTGTGAACCTCATGTTAGGAAAGGAAAACTCCAGAATGTAGGAGGGAAGAATGTCTGAGACTGTGCTAAACCCTGGTGTGGGGCCATCTATGTATCTATATTCACTTAAATGCATCATGGGGTTCTGGCCTGAATTTGCTATTATATTTAAGTCAGCTTCTGTGGAAATTTCAGGTAATTGAGGTTGAGAAAACAAGCCATGCTCAGCTGTGCTGGGGTAGAACCAACACACAGAACATGGGGTCAGGGTGCTGACTGTGTTTTTCTCATTTCTGAGATATCAATATATATTCTCAAATCCATATACTGTATTATCCTATTTACATTCCTCTGCAGGATAGAATCTCAATTTAGTTGAAAACCTACTCTGCCTGAAATCCATCTTGAACTGTAATATGCATTTCCTGTACCTTCCTTTTGTGAAGGAAATACAAACCACATTTACTGATGCTTTTCTTACAATGGACAATTCCTTGCAGGCACAAGAGAAGTGGGCTTTGGTCACAGATATGAAGAAAAAGTGGCCTTCCCTGAGCCATTGAAGTACCCTAACCAATTTTCATTACATTTTTTCATGCTCATTTAGACCCTTGGTGCCCTATAAAAACGGCAATGAATGCTGTTAGTGCATTAATTTAAACTAGAATTTCCTTTCTTTCTAAATTTATTTCCTTTTAATTTTGTTCTGTATGCAAGAACTGTGAATGCCTCTAGGATCTGAGCACTCATAAACAAGTGATAAGTTTTGTATTGCAGTAGGTGAACTGTGTATGTAACTTGAATTCTATACCAGTGTGCATACAGCAAAAAGATTCAGTCAAGGTTTTGGTCTTGCATAGGTTTTTTTTCTTTGTGCATACAGAATTGAACTATCTTGAATCAAGCCTTTGTGTGATACATTGGCTTTCCAGTTACTTTGTTAGGAAACTACAAGATTAGCGCAGTGTCTCTGAAAGGTCAGAAGCTTGATTAACTGTTTACCTGAGAAGATCATAATTTCCACAGCTTCTCTGCTGTTTTCTCTGATTTTATAAGATAAAGCAATAACCCAATTACAACCTTTGGGAAAAACTAATTCTTGAAAGAAAAATGCCTTTTGATGTGATCAGCAATAGTATTTTATAATTGTTAAACAGGATTGCTGTTGATTTATTGTTAGTTTAATTATATAAGAAAAACTGTAGGCTTTTCTATCCAATATTGAAGTGACACTTATTTAATTGCAATTTTAATCAAATTTTAGAAAGGGAGAGGCTGCAGAAACATTACATGGAAGTGGTGTTTCCACTTGATGGTATTTCTTTTCCTCATTACAAAGTCCTACTCTCAGCCATACTCTGTCCTCAATAATGGAGTTAAACCCTCGTTGCTCTTAAGACATACCCTTGGTACAAAGCAATCCTTGAAGGAAGCATGGAATTTTCTGAGTAGAAGAACACAAAAAAAATTGTGAGAACTCTAGCTATCTGGATAGAGAATGGGGTGGTGTGGCCAATTTCAACAGAGCTTGTAACATAAGCTGAGTATTTGAATGAGAATTCTTAAATGGCAATCTAAATCAAAACTGTAGGCAGAATACTTATGCCATCCCTTGTTTACCTAAAATTACTAAGGTTACTAGTGCTTCCAGTATCTCCTGGTACTTCCCAAGTGGCTTGTCTACTTTTAACTTTTCTATTAGCATTTTATGTTTGAGGCTGTTTCTCAATTTGTTATTTAGAAAAGGGACTGAAAACTCTTTAGTTTCTTTTTTTAGGCAGAAAACAATGAGGAAAAGAGAAAACAAAAGGGGCATCATGTGTTTCACCAGACCTAAATAATAGTGTGAAATTATATTGAACTATTTGTAATTTTAACTGTGAGTGTATGTAGGGGAATGAGAAGATGCTGAATTAGGATTTGACTTCTGGGACATGAAGCTTTTCCCTTAAGAGACCAGAAGAAGAAGGCTTTGCCCTTAAGCAAAAAGAAAGAGGAGGTGATGGAGGACCTGACTTGGCTGGAAGGAGAACTGACAGGAACATAAACAATGGAAAGATACAGATGTAAACAAGGGAACAAATTAGCTAGAAAATAGTGTGTTGTTTTCAGTTAATAGCCAATACAAGGTTTTGTAGATGACATATCACAGTAGTAAAAGACTATAAAAGTAGTTGTAAAAGAGCAATAAAGTGATTCTTCTTCACCACCTACTGGAGTTTGCTCTTTGATCCTGCCCCTACAAGTGTACTCTGGGAATTCTTTCTTCTAAAAATAGTTCTGTGATGTCTATTATGTTTCATTAATTTCCATGCCAAATTTGTTCAAGCAACAAGTAGAATGAAAGAGGGAAGGAGTTATCTGAGACTGTGACCTTTAAAACTAACAGCATCTTCAAATATGTCATATGTGGTTTCTGTAGAACACAAGAAAGTCAATGCTGTATAGATAAAACATTAATGATGTGTGATTCATTACAATTCAATGAACTCCACAAAAGATGAATATGAGAAAAATGCAGCGCTTTGATGTGCAGGAAAGTTCCTCAGAGGGATTTATTTTCAAATAAGTTTAAGAATGCTCCATTAGACTTCCCAAAGATTACAGGAAGTTATGCCAAGGTAACTAGGTCCCCTAAATCACATCAGTAGCAAATAAATAAAAAAGAACTTAGCACATGCTTTCAAGCTGCATTTGTATTCAAAAGCAACTTGAAAACCTTTAAATATAAATGAGGGACAGAAGTGCTGGGATAAGGTCCCACACTGAATGTGGGCACTCTGAAAAGAAAGTATTGGCTGTTCTAGTGACAGATTTCTTGGAGAAACCCTAAGCAGCAGCTAGACTGAGAGATTGATGCCAATTATTTTTAAAATCTATGGGTTTTTTCCTGGTTAGATGGCTTTCATTTGAAGCAAGGGCTTAACCCCCCTGCCTTGCTAGACTAAATTTGCTTTTTTCACTTTTAGGCTTGTGAACTCAGGTGAATCGTATACATAGGACATGATTTTACTTCCTCATAAGCAAATAATTCAAATAAAGCTGTACTGCAGACAAAATTGTCAGGTTGCCTGAAGACTGAGACACATATCAATATATATGAAAGCAGGGGATCAGTAGCCCATATGGCTGTATCAACAGGCTTGGGTGCTGGCTCAAGACAAGACATGGAGTGGGTTAGTCCAGGCAAGTGCCACGTTGTGGGCTTTGGCAAAAGGCAGTAGATAGACACTTCCGAGCTTCCAGAAACCTCCAGTGTCCCAAGGGTGTATTTTGAATTGCCATCTTTGCAGACACCCATTGAGAGTGAGTTCAAGTTCAGTATTTCTGACTCACCCATCCCCTCTTCATGAGAGGTGGTTTTACAGAAGATGTTACTATGGGTTTATAAGTGTTTTTATTCTCAACAAGAGCATTTCAGCTAATCTGAATGACTTCTCATCTTTAGAGAATCTTGCATGTGCAGTTGAGTGCAATATACAATACATAAGCCAGAAAATTCTCTCTGACTTAGGTATCACCAGAAGTGGTAAGAGGAAGGAAAAAAACCCAAAAGTATATTGTAAAAGTAATCAGTAAACACTATATTGCCCTATTACATCAGCTTTTATGTCATTTGTTTCAAAAGTCATATATCAGTATTAAAGTAGCCTAAAGGGACTACTTCATAAGTCCATCTGTAGTTTGAAGGAAACAGAGACTATATTAAGGTCAAACATATAGCCATTAAAAGAAAGAAGATGGTAAAAGCTGCAATTGTGTTGTCATACCTGTAAAGAACTAGTTTACAAAGTGATAATCTAAAAATATAAATCCATCATATGGTACAGGCGTATGATGCTTCTTTGAAATAAGTTGGAATATTATAAAATTACATTAAAATATGGGGTATTGTCAAACTGGCTAACAAGGTGTCCTGGGTCCAGCTGGGATAGGGTTAATTCCTCACAGAAGCTGGGAGGTGGGCATAGCCAAAGGGATATTCGATACCATGCTGATGTCATGCCTGGGATATAAGGGGAAGCTAGCCGAGACGGCCCCCCCCTCTTTTTGTGAAGCCCTTGGTGGTGAGATACTCATTGTATCAGTGTTTCCATTGTATTCTATACCTTGTCTTATTGTTATATTCTCTTTTCTTTTTCTTTCCTTGTGTGGTATTATTAAAAATCCGTTGTTAACTCATGAGGTTCCACTTTTTCTTATCCTCCCCATCTTACTGGGAGGGGAGAGGGAGGGGGGTTGCGACCACATGGTGGTGGTCCTGACCCAAGACAAGGTCTGAGTAAAAATGTAGGTTGCTGTCCAGTGAGAGATGCAGAAGTAATCGAGTTATAATGCACTGAATAACTGGCTAAGAGGAATCCCAAGGTCACATAAATACTTGATAGCAAATGCAAAAATTGAACCTAGGTATCTCAACCTTTGTGCTTATTCATAACTATAGTCCTATCATTTTTCTGAAGCTTTGCAGCTTTTTTGTCTTACCCTGAGTAAGATATGTTACCTCATGCTAGAACTCTCCTTGTGTTCAAGGCCAGGCTGGATGAGGCTTTGAGCAACCTGGTCAATATATTCATCAATGACTTGGATGAGGGAATAGAGTGCACCCTCAGCAAGTTTGCTGATGATACTAAACTGGGAGGAGTCGCTGACACGCCAGAAGGCTGTGCTTCCATCCAGCGAGACCTAGACAGGCTGGAGATTTGGGTGGGGAAAAATTTAATGCAATTTAACAAGAGCAAGTGTAGAGTCTTGCATCTGGGCAAGAACAACACCAGGTTCCAGTATAAGTTGGGTACTGACCTGTTGGAGAGTAGTGTAGGGGAG
>WKFP01015249.1:16568-66014 GCA_011057875.1 Pterocles orientalis | reverse complement strand
AGGAGGTTCCACTTGAATATGAGAAAAAACTTCTTTACAGTGAGGGTGAGAGAGCACTGGAACAGGCTGCCCAGAGAGGTTGTGGAGTCTCCTCTGGAGACATTCAAAGCCCGCCTGGATGCGTTCCTGTGTGATCTGATCTAGGTGTTCCTGCTCTGGCAGGGGGATTGGACTAGATGATCTTTCGAGGTCCCTTCCAATCCCTAACATTCTGTGATTCTGTGATTCTGTGGTCTAGTGGGAGGTGTCCCTGCCCATGGCAGGGGGTTTGGAACTTGATGATCTCTAAGGTCCTTTCCAGCCCTAACCATTCTATGGTTCTATGATTCTGTGAAAATCGTAACACATGATTTAATTTCCAAGGCTAGTTTTCCTGGTATTTTATTAACAGTAATAACAAAGCTATACTATAACAATAGTAGTGAAACTCGGATCATAAAAAGGCCTAGATATTCACCTGCTGGTTGTTTGATATGTAGTTAATATTCATTTCTTATAATGCTTCATAACCTCCAAAAACTAAATACATTTAACCTTCTCAACACTTTGAGGAGACTGGTGGATGAATTGTATTACCTCCTCTTTAAAGAGAAGCAAATGAAACCGAAAAAATTGCAGAAGACCAAGTGTAGAACATAGACCTTGCTGTCTAGCTTGGACTGTGTTCAGTGGGAATACGTGCTGTTTTTATAGCAGAGAGAGAAATAATATAATTAAAAGCCAAAAAAACCCTCAGTTCTTCTCTGTATTTTTAGACAGGTGACAAACTTTGTGTAAAAATATCAGAGCTACTTGCAGGCCATCCATAAAGGAAGGAGTAGCAGTTATTTCCCCCAGAAATTTGCTGTTTGTGCATCTAGATTCAGAGTTCTTAAATACAATAAATATGCATCAAGAACTGATCCATAGTTTTAAAGATATACACATCCAAAAATCACAATATTTGAAAACTGGAAAACGGCTGACTAGTTTGAATCAGTTACATTGCTTAATTAAAACTAAAAACTGTGGCAAACATTTATTTTGACTTACAACAAACCACAGAGAGTGTGGAAATCTGGGCTAGATTTACATTCAAAGGATCAGCTCCTGTGCAGTTTATATAATATGATTCCATCTTCAGATAAACATAGGCTTACATGGTTATTCTTATGGACTGATAATATTAAAAATAGTCAGGCCAATATCTTTTGCTGGAAAACAAGGGAATTTTAAAGGTTTTTGTAACCATAAATCTGAGCTGGAAGGTAATCTTAGCATGTTCACTATGAACAACCTTCTTATATGGGCAAATGTATTTTAGGATACAAAAGGCCCTAATGTCTTTCAGAGGATATAGCAAAAGCCTTGCAACTTCTTTTTATAATGAATTTCTAAACTGAAATTTTACCTATTAAAAAACCCTACCTACCTAACAATTTTTTGTGATAGCAACATAGAAATTCAAGGGAAGAAGAAATTATAAAATAATAAAATATCTGCAGTTTTCAAGCCTGGCAGCAGATTTTCAAAACTCAAGAATATCAACAAGCCACAGAATAGTACTGTGTCTTATGTCATATCTGAACTACATCAGAATTAGTAAGATGCAATTTCCTTTTAGATTTTTGTAAGCTTTGGGTTTTTTGTTTGTTTCGTTTGTTTGTTTGATTTTGTTTGGTTTTTTTGTCTTTGTTTTTGTTTTTGTTTTTTGTTTTTACAATAGTGGTGGAAAGCTGCCATTCCATGCTTTAACAGAGAACAATATGTTGTAGATAAACCAGAGACTTGAAAGCCTTCTTAGAATATGATAAATTATGCTACTTTATTTCTAAGAAATAGTAGAACAGCAGATAGGTTTGCATGATACTGATAATGTCTTTTATACATGCACAAAAAGACAAGAAAATCCCCTAGATCCCCAAACACACAGCATGGCTTAAAATGAACTTGTGTATACTGAAATTTTTCTGGACATAATATAAACATAAATATGAAAACTTAACTGAGTAGATAGTTCAGGCATTTAATGCCTATTTCTCCCATTCCTTGTCCCTCTCATCCCCTTCCACACCCCCCCCTCCAAAAAAAAAAAACCCAAGCCAAAACAAAAAAAACCTGGAAAAAATATCTCACATCTTGTGGTCTTGTATTGTGGTTAAGAAAGGTAGATAAATGTAATTCTGGTTGAGACACAGTGTGTCAGGAAGCAGTGTCATGTTCTGCTATGAGGGTTAATATTACTTTGGTTAAGATTCGTTTTCTAAATAAGCATTCATTGGCATTCTTACTGCTCTGAAAGGAAGCTAGGCTTAGCTGGAAATCTTAGGCAAGTCTGTGATTGGATGACTCTGTGAGTCATTATGTTGCAATCCAGGAAGGTGATGACCAAAAAGGGTGTTAGTATACTTACCTGAATCACATCTGTGTGCTAACTTGATTTGGAAACACATGGGTCCCTTTGCAAATAATTGTGAACGACACTGAGCCAGATGCAGCAAAAGCTTTAAAAAAAAACAACAGTCAAGCAGGAACACAATTAATTTATTTAGGTTCTCTAAAAAGGCAACCTGAAAAGTTTACACTGGAGTGGGGCTTTCTTGCTTGCATAATGCGAGTTTAGTAGGTAAAATTACCCGCATTTATTTGGCACACTGGTATTTAGGCATCTAATAATTAGGACTTGCAGCAGGATTTTCAGAAGTGCTTTGGCACTGGTGGAATTGGTTCTGTAATACTGAACTTCAAACTTCTACTTGTTTTGAGTGGGAGTTGGAGAGAGAAAAAGTTGTTTACATTCAAAACTGTGATGCTGAAACCTCATTTTACTACCATGGCACTAACAGCTTTTAACAGCGTTACTATTAGTAAGTCTATTTAGTAAGGCTGTATTTAGCATCTAGTAAGTAGTCTTTGAAGCAGGAAAAAGAACCTAGGTCTACTTGCTCCTAAACGGCCTCTTTTTCTCAGTAAATCTTTGCTTCTTTTCTGTTTGTTGTAGTGTTTTGCACCCAGTGGAGTGGCAGACCTCAGACTTCAGCTGCAGAAGTGTGAGCCTTCTGGTACATCTTTGGATTTGATTGGAAAAAATCAGAATTGGTACATCAAGAGGAAGATGTATATGTATATTGATGGAGCATAAGAAAGTACTTTTCAGTCTCATTTTGTGTAAAAAAAAAAAAAGAAAAAAAGCTAGTTTCAGCTGAGTGACAGTAATTTACGGACGTGGGCGAGTTCCTAGAAGTGGGGAAGCTACCTGCATTACTGAAAGTTACATATTTCTTTATTTGTTTTAAAGCAAGCGATCACCCAACAGCTGTGCCCCTGCTGTCAGGCAACTCTGCTTCCTCGCACCTGTACTGCCCACCCCCAGCGTGGCTCCCTTGGGTGCCGGAGGGGATACAGGGAAGCCCTTCGCTCGCTGCCCGCGGCTCCCACGCAGGGAGGGACGGACGAAGCCCCGTCGCCACCCCCGTCCAGCCGCGGGTCTGAGGCGCGGGCGCCTCCGAAGCGATCCACTGAACCAGCAAGAGCTCCCAGAGCCAAAGCCTGCAACTGCAAGCGGAGTTCCTCCTGACTCCTCAAGAAATATGCTGCCCGGCGAGCACGCCCTGAGCATCCGCCCCGGCGGCCCACGCGCGGAGCGTCGGCGCGGAGGGGCGCGGAGCGGAGCAGAGAGGGCGGTGGCTCCCTGCCCGCGGCCAGGTGCGGCCGCCTCCCGCAGCAGCCAGCGAGCGAGCGAGCGAGGGAGGGAGGGAGCTCCGCGGCGCGGGCGCGGCTTGCCGGGGAGCAGCGCGGGGGTGGGGTGGGGTGTAGAGGCAGGAAGGAAGGAAAGAGAAAGAGAGCAAGAAAGCGAACGAGCGGAGAGCCGGGAGGAGGAAAAAAAGCGGAAGCGAAGTCCTGCTCATCCTTCCCCCTGCCCTTCTCTCCCTCCTTCTGCTGCTGCTTGTTGCCAGAGGTAAGCCAGCTTCCCCGGGGTGCGGAGTTTGCGAGGCAGAGGGCAAGGGCTGCCCGCCTGCTGCCTGCCCGGAGCGCGGCGCAGCGGCCTGTGCGGGCGGCTCCTCGGGCTGGGCCGGGCCGGGCCGCCGCTGTGGTGCGGGAGGTCCCGGTCCCGCCGGCAGCGCAGCGGCCAGAGAAAACTGCACTGCTGGAGGGGAACTTGAAAGTTCTCGGCGATTTCAGGGCCGAAGCGGTTTGGTACACGGCGTGCCCCAGATGAGTGTCAGATACCGAAGTTGGAATCTGACAAGAAGTAGCACGTAGGCAGGTAGAAAATGATGAGTGTGTTCTTCTCTTGTTTTCTTTTTAGCTTAAATTATTTTACCGGTGTGTATGTAGATGTCACACTAAGGAACAGTGCTTTATTGCTGTGTGTTTGTTTATGAGTTGGTTTTGTGCAGTTAGACTTCTTTTAAATGCCAGTATATTTCTGGAAATTTTATCAGAAAGTTCAGAAGGTTCATTTTGAGCAAGTCAAAAAGCCACTAGGATGTCCTAAATAGAAAAGACAAAGTGAATGATGCAGTAGCACCCAAGTGTTGCCACAGCAACTTGTCAAAGTGTATGCAGCCAATTCCACCTTTAGTTTGCTTATTGGTGCCATGCAGTGCCTTATTCTGGAGACTGCAAGTTGTTCCACTGGAACTTCTTGCAGTATGAGGTTTGACTTGGAGGTAGTGGAGGTGGATGAACTTTTCTCTGGAAGAGAGGAGTTACGAAGTAAAAAAAAAACAAAAAACAAACAAAAAAACCCAACCCAAAAACCCAGACAAGGAAATATTTTGATAGTGGGTGTGCTTAAATGTATTTCATAATTATCCAATGTGTTGAACTACACTTAGTAACTTCCTTGAATTTGGAAGAGGAACAGTTCTGTCAGAATTGTTGCAATCAGTTATCTTGCTCCGAGTTGACCCAAATGTTAATTCATTAAGTAACCATTTTAAAAAGGTAATTTGAGAGAATTTTTTTTTTTTTGGGGGGGGGAGGGCATGCGGTCAGTATGCTGTTTGCATTGTGTAGATTTTTGGAAAGATCTTTAATGATCTCCAATGTTTTTTAGGCCTGTTAATCTTGTCGGTTTGTATGCAGTCAAGTACAATGGGAAGATAAAATTCACTAGCGGATTTCATTCTGCTCCATGGTGAGTCCTGTTACATGTTTGTTTTTTGTTGTTGTTGTTGTTGTTGTTGTTGTTTTGGGTTTCTTGCCTTATTATTTAGATTTAATCTAGTATTTGTTTTAACAGAAGCTGAGAGCAAGCCTGAACTTGCTTGTATTTGTTGAACTGATTGCTTAAAGTGTGATTATCTTGCTGTGCACTGCTAAGGGTTTGACACTTTCTTCAGGCTAATACTGTAGTGATCTTAAAAGGGAAAAAGAGTTGCACTTGAGTGTTTCTATATTCAGCTATAACCCACTGTTCACACATTTTGTCATTAAAAGTTGGATTGCTTGCTTGCTTCAACATAGATTCATCTGTCTTCCAATCAGTGTTGTCTTGAAGACTTTTAAATTTGAAAATCATAGAGTGGAAGAATCATAAAAAAACCAAACTGATACAGCTTTTCAGAATGTTAGATGCTGGAACTTATCCTCCATGTGAGGAAAGGTTCTGAAAGTTATGTTTTTGTTTGATTTTTTTCTGTGCCAGTGTTGTAATTTTTCTTTGGTGCTAATTAGCTGTCACTTTCAGTAAAACAAGAAGTACTGTTATGCCTCTCTGAGTTGTACATCTTTGTCTAAACCCCTTAAGTAAGGTGGGAAAAGGAAGGACGTGAAAGTCAGTTTGAAAAGAAGTGTGAGAACCATCATCTTCTATAAAAGAAAGTTGGGTGATCCCATATAAGGCCTGGGATGTGTGATACAAACTGCCAAAATGTATTTTCTTGGAAGAAAGGCTAACATGGTTTCCCTTGTATTGTTTTTTCTACGTAGCAATTTAGATGTTTTACCCTTATTTCCATAAAATTGAATAGTCAAGTAACTTCCAAGAAACTTGATTTTTGTATAACCACTATAGCATTTTACTGTTTTTAGTACCCATGTTGAATGATGACTTTTGGTTACTCTATGTTGGAGAATATGGTAGAACAGCAAGAATCAGTTTTATTTAAGCAAGACCAAATTCCCCTCATTTTTTTCTTTTTTTTTTGATATTTATTTTTATCAAATATGGTGGGAAAAATCTCTTTTGCCTTGCTGCTGAGAGTAAAAGTTTTGTTTTATAGGATGTATGCAACCATGTGAACTAATGTTGAAGACTGTTTACTTAAACTTGTTGCAGTGGTACAAATATGGCTGTGAAAGTGAATGCATGCATGTGAATGTGTCTATATCATATATATATGCACTACATATCTAATGTTGTACAAATGTTCTTTAGAGTTTGTTATAACTTATTCTGCAGTTAAAGCTAGGAGGTGATTAAATGATTTTTTAAATAGATATTAATTACATTGAAATATGTTAATATATTGGATAAGGTGGTCCTTGAGTTGTGCTTTTCTGTATGCTTCTTGAGCTTAAGCCTTTAGTAAGGCTAAAACATTGTAATGTAAGAAATGATTCTGTATTTGTCTTCTAGCCTGCAACACAAACATTCACCAATGTGTATAGATTTGTTTAGCTGTTTGTTGCTTGAATCTCTGAGTAGTCAAACCAAAACAGGTCAGTATAACCCTTTGCTCAAACCCACAAAATGTGCATGACTGTGAACTTACTGGTATCTAATTAGCTGTATAGGTAGGCCAGATGTATGGCATGTCTTTGTAAGTCTTGATGGGTGCATTGACAGGTTCTGCTGTCGATTACTACAGAAAAGAAAAATGGCTTGGACTTCACCTTCTAGCAGTGCTGGCATTTTTCAGTCAAATGTCTTCTCAGCGAGCAGTTTCTTCCTTTCTCAGTCTGCTACATGTTTGCTTATAAAATATGCTGCAAAAAGTAATGGTTCTTTCTAATTTGTAAACAAAGTTTGCTCTGTGCTAGGTAATCCTCTGTATTATGTGGTTTATACAGAGATGGGTTAGGATCCAAATAACTGGTAACATGGCTCTCTGGGTTCCTGAAGTAGCAACGCTGGGGGTATTCCAGAATAAGGTGTGGGAAAAGCTATTGCATGTAGAAAAAGCAGTATTTAGATTTAAAAAAAAAAAAGCGGTATTTAGTGGGTATAAATATATATGTTTATATAAAAAAATATAATTAAAAGCTGCTTTCCTAAGCATTTTTTTTGTTCCTGCTGAAGGTGGAGGGGTTGAGAGAATGATACTGTTTGAAATAAATGCTAACACCTCAGGAAAAAATACCCAAACACCACGATGAAGCCCTGAACTGCCTAGGAAGGTGAAAAAGTCTGAGTTAACCCTTTGCAGCTCCAGCTTTAAAACACTTAAGACTGATATGCTAACCTTGCATGGGTTTTATATTCTTGAATGTGTGAGGTGGTTTTGTTTTGTTTTGTTTTTCTCCATTAATTAGTACATGAAAGACTCTTCTTTGGCACAGACAGTGCCTACCTGGTGCTTTTTGCCCACTTGAGTAATTTCTGTTATCAATTATTTGTCATTCTGTAGTCAGAATGTATATTCCACTTCTTAGGAAACTGTTTATATTTGTGTTTTTCAAGGTTTAGAGATGGGTGGAGGTTATACTGTTGAATTTTATCTTTTATGGCTGGAGGCTTACGTGAAAAGCTTGAGAAAATGCTGATGTCTGAAATTTTTAAAGGAACAATGAGTGTTTAGATAAGTACTCGAGTTGGGAAAGGACAAAGTTAGATCTAAAAGCTGATTGTTGATCAGTTTAGCTCAATCCAAGGCTTTTTGAATTCAAATGATTTGGGAATCTTTTAATGAGGGTTAACTGGCTGAAAAACTTCTCTCGAGAGGTTGATATCTGATTGGTTTATAGAGTTCGCTCTCTAAAAAAATTTAACTGTATGAATTTCAGATTCAAGATAATAAGTCACTTCTCAGACTTATGGACAGTGACAAAAGTTGATAAAAATATTGCCCCAAAAATGAAGTTGAAGAGATTAGCAAGAATCCAAAGACTTAGCTAAAATAATGGAACATTTATAGTAAGTGTGCTGTGCTGATTTTTACATCTTCCAGAAGTGAATGTTTGTTAATCTTTTTTTTTCCTCTTATTATGTCATATGTGTATATATATATATATGGCTAGAAATCACAAAAGACTTCTAGTGATTGAATTAGTTATTTAATCACTTATTTAATAATCATAATAAACACCAATAGCAGTGATAACAGTTGTGCTCCATTTGCTACATGATTTTAAATTTATATTTATTTGTATGTGGCTTTGGGGAATGAGAAGGGCTGTAAAGATTTATTTATGACGGCTTTTCTGGATAACAACTTAGTTATTCAAAAAATATTGGAGAAATCTTACAGGAAGAGGTTTTGTCCTGTATTGGATGAATTAATAAGGTACAAAAGTAGGCTTCAATTCTAGATCATAAATAGTGCCCTTTTTGTCAGGAAATATTTTGAAGAACAAGGTATCAATGCCTACTACCGTGGATATATTGTGTGTGATTTCTTTTCTTTTTAATTGCTGCTTAAGTCTTATGCTGTTCTACCAAAGCTGTTCTTTCTTTTCCAGGCTGCTTAAGGCTAGTGCCTGCATGCCAGGACAGCTGCTACAGTCAGCAGGTTTCCCTGAGGCCAGATTACTCTTTATACAGGAAGAGGGAGGTGAAAAACCTGTTGACTGGTGCTGATCTTAAACCTTCTTTAAAGCGATGTGATTTCAGGCTGTCTCAAACACCTTCAGAAAGGTAGCTTCTCTGTTTGCTTTGGATTCGGTAAATTGTGAGTTTGGATATGGCCCTGAAGGAAGGAAGGACTCGGGTAGAATCTGGAAAGTGCAAGAGCTGAATTGGAAAATACTAAGGAAAAACTGCCATGGGCACTTGAAATACCAAAGGTTCCTACTTGCCTATGGGGTTATGCTTCTGCTACTGTTTGTGGCCAAGGGAAAACTGCTTCCTTGACAGAGTTGAAAAGCTAGTAGTTACCCGTTTACTGATTTCCCGTGTGACAGTTCTTTGAAGGGCCTGTTCTGCAGGATGTATTTTGATCACCTCCATAGCTTTCTGACTGTATTTATTTAAACAATTAAGGCAGTTCCCTCCCACCACCATGCTCAAGTGATTCTACTGCTGTAAACTGTTTTATTGGTTATGGTACTTGTTCAGTTGGGTTCTCATTTGAAGAGGGCTTGAATCCACAGTTCACACAGAATGCTGTAGCTAGTAATTTTTCCTTTTCCCCATCAAAAATGTGTTTCTGTGCTAAAAAGAGTTTAAGGCTCAGAAGACAAGGGAGTAGAAGCCCTATGCTGTAGTTATTTGGTGCTAGAGTGTTAGTGGGAAAGCTTTGGGTTCCAGCTCTGGTCTTGGTTCACTTTTTCTCCCCCTTATATCCAAGTACACTGTAATAAGAACGTGTGTGTGTAGATAAGTGGTTCATCTCTTAACTGTTCATTTTACCGTTAACTGCTAGGATTATTTGTTTTAATACTGTGTTACTTGTGCTAAGACTTTGATTTCTCTGTTCCCTTAATAGAGGTCAAGATAAAAGGATGTAGATGTTTTGCTGTTTACCCTCCTTGAAATTTTCATATATGAGCAATTTAAAAATATTACTGTACAAATGACAGGGAGTGTTTCAGAATTTTGTCAAGATTAATGTGAATTCAGGTGGGAATTTTTTTCAGTGCCCTTTTTCCTTTCCATAGGTTTGCAGTCTTAAAAAAAAATAAATCAATTTGAACTGAAGAAACTTGAAGAAGTGTCTTGAAGAAATGACATTCTCCACTGGCTGTCTGACAACAAATTTAGAGAACCTTGTTGCTAGTGAATATGCATACATCCTGACTATATTTCTTCATGAGTGTGTGGGGCAATATTTGGAATGAAGCTATCATGTCATCCATGGGCAGTGGCGCTGATATTGAAGAATTCTTGGTCAACATTAACTTGGGGCAGTATCTTCCTAACTTTAAAGAATATGGCTATAACATGGTGACAGATTGTGTGGGAATAAATAACAGTGTGCTTCAGCAAATGGGAGTGTTGCCTACAGGGCACCGCAGAAGGTTCCTTAAACAATTAGACACTACTCTTTCAAAAATGCAAGGAAATTCTCTTTTCCATGAAAATCTGAAACTGAAAGACTTGAAAGGTTTAGAAGAGAAGCAATATTCATCCTTGGATCAGGAGTCTCCAATAAGCAATTCAAGCGTAGATGGGACTAGCTTGATACCTGCAACGTTGTCAGAACAATTTCTTAATAAAGCTGACAATGATAAAGAAAGGTTTGAACTTGCAGAGCAAAGCTTATGTGACGCAAAGGATGGTAGTGGAACAAATTTGGATTTTTCTAATTTATACCAGAATTCAGACAGCATACTAAAAGCCATCAATCTAAATGGAAGTATTGAGATGAATACTCAGCCAGATACATCACTGGAAGAAGCTGCTGCATACCAATCCGATGAGCACTTGGCTGGCTCTTTGGCATTTCGTGATCATCCTTCTTCATTTGCTCATTCATATGAGACAAAATACAGTGAAAACAAATATCTGATATTTGCAGATGAGGATGATTCATCTGATAGTGAGCCAAATTCTTCATTCTTTAAGTTTAAAGGAGAAATGGTAGACAATGACTTATATGATTCTTGTACACAAAACTGCACTAACGTATTTCCAAGAGCAAGCCGGTCTTTTATGTTAAGACATCGACCTGTACCAGAAATTCCCGAATCAAGTAAAACTCAAGCTTCATCAAGGTAACTGCTGTTTCTTTCTAATGAAGAATCTCTATCATTGTAAAAATTATGGTTTGGGGTTTCTCGTGGGTTTTGTATGTCATTTTTTTTGTTTTTTTAAATATATGCTGTAAATGCATTGGATCTGGAATGAATGTTGCCAGATTACACTGAAGGAGGATTAAGCTTCAGTGCAATTTAAATACTCAAAGAGGAGTATAAAGGGAAATTTTAGAAATAACCTCTCCAATCATTTCTGTATCTACTTACTTGCAAATAAATAAATTTTTGTTGTTTTAGATATAACCCTTGTTAAAAACCACAGTATCAAGCATTTTTTAAACTTAATCTGTATGCTGTTAAAATGGGGAAGCATGGAAATATGCAAATATTACAAAACAATGACTGAAAAATAACAGAAAAAACATTGAATCTATTCCAAACCAGATGCATCACAGGAAAATGATGACAAATTGGTGATTTCAAGAGGTCTAAAAATTCACTCTTAAGTGTAAAAATCTATTTTTATGATGAGACAACAGTTATTGTCAAACACAAGTATTCAAGTTGTATCTTAGTAACTTTCAAGAGGTACTGTTCTTGGAAAATACAAGTTTATTATTTTTATATATGTAACTTAAAGATGTAGGAAGTTTTACACAATTACACATATTAATGTAGTTTTATCTAAAAAGTGGAGCAAAATTTAGAAAAACCTTCTTGTCTGTTTTGTGCATTGGGTGGTGTAGCCACCCTGTAAACAAAGCAAGATGTACCAGATATGATTGCATGCATAGGCATAAGACAGTTACGTGAGAATCTTAAGTCTTAGCCTTAAAGCATGTAAAATATATATGTAAATATAAATTCGTATTTTTATTTAAATTTTAAATTAGAATAGGATATTTTTGTGGAGGAGGAAGTTATATCATACTGTGGGTCTGAAGCAAGGATTTTCTTCAACATGGCTCTTAGATTAATTTCTAAACTGGCTGTCATTTGACTGTTAACTCAGAGAATGAATGCAGCCAGTTTGTCATATTAGGTGTTGCCTTTTGCTGATGTTCTCATAGTAACAAAACCTTTGCTTTTAACAGTATAACAGTATTTTTGAGTCATTCCAGCAGGAAAAAAGAAGTAGAAAAAGGTGGGAGGGAGGGGGCAAGGGGTAGATGTGGGAAGTTTTCAGAGTTTAGGAATCTTTGTAAGGATAGTTCTGTGCAGCACTGGTGAGAATAGTACTGGGTAGAATACAAGAATATTTGTTATGATAAATTGCATAGGAGAGTTTGAATTTCTTTCAAAATATTCATGTGATGTGAGTGTGGATTTTTCTCCCGCCTTGAAGGCGGTTGAGTTCATAACTTGAATCCACAAATTAGTGAGTAGCACTTATTGTCTTCAGTAAGCATTAGTTGTACCTTGTCTTGCAGAAATATGCTGAAATGTAGACAAAAAGGTCTGATGTTAGAACTTAACTCCAGGCCTATCTTAATAAAAGTAATATTGGTTGAGTGTTAAAAATAATAGGCATTGACTGTGCAGTTGGTCACTATTACAGGCTGTGTAAACCAAGAATATCTTCCCACAGATTAATTTGTGATATTTTTTTTCTGTTAACTATAAGGTTTTACTTGCCATGCTGGTTAAGTGTCTCAGAGAAGAAAAAATTGTGTAAAGACATATGCAAAGTTTTGTTGGTGTAGCCATATCCAAATCATTAGCTTGCACTATTTTTTTTTTTTTTTTAAACCACTAGCTATGCCTGGAAGGGATATATCTGAGAATGTTTTGTATTTATCTTGTCTTTTTCATCTGCATATCTCAGCAGTTAGAAACATCATTAGCAAGTTTATACATGCCCTAAGTGCAGAGTTCTCCCAGCATTTGTAAGTTTCTTTCAGATTGTTGAAAGAAGTCAATATTAAATGTTGTAATACAATTATTTGGTTGACATATGGATAGACAAAGCTTCTTTGCAACAATGAAGAAATTTTTGTGTGTTTTTAAAAAAATGTTTCCTCAGTGTCTTCAAAATCACCAAAAAATTGTACTTATTGAAACTTAAGTATAAACATTTTTCAGTGGGGAGTAGCTTTACATTAACTTTTGTGGAGTGATTATCCCTGCTTCATATAGTAAAGCTCTTCCTGTTGACCCAAAATGAGAATCTCATCCTAAAATATAATAGCTAGCTACTAAAAGAGTACTCTTAATTACTTTTGAGAAACAGTCATCCAATAGAGGGAATGCATTGTATTTCTAGTCTTCCCATAATTGAAGTAAATCCTCCAAATCCCAGTCTGTTACTGATTTATGGGTGACTGGGTCACTAACTTCATTACCCCCCATTTTGATTTTTGAGCTCCAGGTTATTTTCTTCATCTTTATGCTCCAGTTATAATATTATGGATAGGAAGGACAAGTAGCAGTCTATCTGAGGACGATCAAGGCTAAAGCAGAACTTCAAAACAGAACTTAAATGTCACAGGAACATTCTTGATATATATATTTTTTAAAGAATTGATACAGAATTTTAAAATGGCACCTTGCAGCATCTTTAACCTCAGGAGAGATTGTGTCTGTCTTACATAATTGCATAGACAAACATCCCCAAGTGACTTTTATTGATAGGTGCTGGTTTCATCCTTATTACCATGTGTGAAGACTATTCCATAGAGGCAGAGAAATCCTTCTGAAATATTCTGGGAAACTCAGCATTTCCTTCTAGTCGTGTATGGTTATTATTCATTAAATTTTTATGCAAGAGAATGGTTTTCTTATGATCGCCTATGTGCCTTCTGACACATGTTCATATGGTGGGTCCCCTTGTGCCTCTTAGTAGTGATGTGACCATGTCGCTTTTTATTACTAATAATGTACTTGCCTCTCTTGCAATTATATCTGCTTCCTGTACCTCATTTCTGCTTCTGGTTCTTGCCTGTAACAAAACACGCTGCCAACTGGTAAGACACCATAGCATTTTAGAAGTTAGAAATATTTTTGTTTCTTTTCTTCTTTAAAGTATATGTAGCATCACTGTAGTACTGAGGGGCGCAGAATTTATAAAAAAATGAAAATAAAAGTGACTATTTCACAGTGTTCTTGATAGTGAGGTTATTGTGCAGATTTCAGGAGTGTTTTTGGTTGATCAGTAGTGAAGTGATGTGTAATTGTGCTAGATTCTTGTCAGCTAGACTTTTTCTTCTTGTAACATTATGAGCTCTCTGGATGCAGAATTAGTAAAGACCTCTCCAGAGGTGTGTAAAAGCACTGGAATTGTTAAGGGGATTGCAAATCATCTTCCAAAATTGAAATAATCTGCATCCAAAACATCTTTGTTCAACAGAGTCATCACCGTTTCTGAGACCCTGCGTTCTGTATTGGAGTGAGCAATCTTAAATTTTTGATGTGGTTCCCCAGCCACATTATGGAACAAAGCTAAGGGCTAAACAAAGTGAATTGGAAGTTTCATGGTCTTTCTTGATACTTTTTTGTCTAAGTGACTTCTTCCATTTACGAGTTTTGTAAGACAGCATAGTGAAAGTAATGTAATGGATGGAGCTAACCACTGACATGCCCGTAGCACAAGATTAAACATAATAAGTATAGAGAGAGTTTTAGAGGCTTTGGATGCTTTGGATCATGTCATTTAGCCGTCACTCTTAGGTGAAATAGCTACTGTTGCATCATTCAGAGCAGCAATCTGTTCAAAGAAAAAGCTTAATTAGATTTATAACATGGTAGAGCTGTTTGTTATGCAGAATGGTACACAGATAAAATTTCAGGCTGATGAACTCTGTATACTTTTAGATTTTTTCATATCTCCCAACTTTATTACTTGTATTGTTCAGTAGTGAGACTTCTCTGGTTCTTTTTTAGGAGAAATAAGAAATAGACCATCAGGAAATCTGGAAAATATGCTGCATTTGGGGAAAAATATAAATAAATAAAATAGATAATGGTGCTCGGCTTGAGCAGGCACTGTTTCTGGGACTGGCAGATTCTATGGTTGAAATTTCTTGCTTTGTGCTGATATTTAGACTCTATTTCTTAACATATAGGTAATCAAGATTGCTAGTGAGGTGCTGAAGCTGGTGCTGCTGTGTCTCTGTTCTGTCACATAAAGCAAAGGTTTTAGGAGAGAGAAACTGCCCCCCCCCCTCCTTCTCTCTCTCTCTCTCTCTCTTCCTGTGGCCAAGCATCTCCATTAATTTACCTCTGCAAGTAGTCCGAAGTTGTAACACAGCATGCTAGAGAGCTTTTGACATGTTTGCATTATGGGAGGGTTAGGTCTTGAGACAGATACAAAAGAAAACATGTTTTGAGTTAGTTTGAAAACAAAAGCTTCATTAATTTAAAACACTCAGCAGGTGAATGCCAGTAAAGATTTCGAAGCACTGACTGCTTGCACTGACCTCTGGAGCTCACTTTATTTGCAGGGTCACAGGAGTATGTTGAATAAAACAGCTCAGCTCAGCCCAGTGTGAAGCTCACACCTTTCCAGTCTCTCAGCCTTTAGCAATACCGGTTGCAGCCTCGTCACACCCTTTCATCCTGTTTATGCATAAGGAAAGAGTGGTGGAGCAGAGTAAGCAGCCTGAGTTGCATCCATCACCTCTTAATATATTGAAAATAGTGGGTCTTAATCTCTATTGTTGTAACAAAGTGATAATGTAATTGAAATTATTATGTCTTTGTAAAATTGGCACACTTTATGATTGCCAGGCTGCTTGCGCTAATCTTCCTATTAAGAGCAAAATAAAGAAAATAGTTAATCTGAAGAAGGATTGAATTTGGGAGATGGTTAAGGAAGGTCATAGATTTGTGTAGATATAAGATTTTTTTCAATTGTATTTGCCCCCAAAGAAGTCTTCAGTATTTTTCTGTCTTTTAATCAAGGTATTTGATTTGTGCAATAGCTATCTAACTGTTCTATTCTATTGAGCACTGACAAATTATTACCATATCTTGCACTGTATGTTGTTTTTTTATACATGATCTTTCAAGCGGATATTCAAAGTAAATTTGTTCCACTTATTATATATCTTGTAATAGTTTTTACTTGGTATAAGTTAGAACTTTGTTTTCCAACAATGTCAAAAAAGTTTTATTTTTGTTTGCTGGAAAAAAAAGAGTGCAGTTTGCTATTCACAGATTTTCTTGCCATGTATACACTCATGTAGGTATATAACCAAAAAAGAATACACAGGTTGTGAAAAACAATATGATTTTAAAAATGCAGGTCTTTGTAAGCTGATTTGTTATTTTTCGTTTCCTGGTGGATTTATCTTCACTCATTGCTGTTGCCATTACCCAATTTTAAATCCATCCCCTCGGAAACTAAGCCAATGACTCACTGTTTTACATAAGGAAGAATACCATGCTTTTAAAAGCTCTTTGACTCAAAACTCCTTATCTGTATCTTTAATTTATTTTAGTGCTATTAATACCCTTAAGAGAACCCAACCTAACACCAGAAAATCTGGTCAGTGTTGAAAAAGTTAGGGTTTTTTTGTGGTGTGGTGTTGTGTGGGTTTTTTTTCTTTTTTTTTTTTTTTTTTTTCGTAAGCATACCAGGTTCTTTAAAATTAGGTTATACAAATGTGTTAAGTTAGTTTGCTAATGTAGCTTCACAGGATGTAACATCAATTTTAGCAAAATGTATAAAGCAACACAGACTTTTAAAGTATTTGCTGTGTATTTTTTGTGATTATAACTCAGGAGAGTAAGCAATTATGTATGGGAACTAGTCCATGATCCACCTTAACTGACCAAGCTCACCCTATGTTTTCTAAAACAAGGATTTTACAAAATCAATTTTACTTAGTTGATATACCCTGGATAGCATATGAGATGTTAAGTAACTTTATAAGGTGTGGCTTCTGTCTTTAATTTAATCTCATAATTTGTTTTGGGGCAGATTTAGGCAAGGATTAAAAATAATATGAAATAGTAGTTCATAAATTTATGCCTTCTGTCATAGAGAAACGTCAGCCTGCAATATGGAGCAATTCAACTTGGACTTCATGGGACAGTATTTCTAAAGTTTTGAATAAAGCTAATAATAAAATTTCTCAATATGTCTAGTGGGGAAACAAAAATTAGGAATACTGATATTTTAAATAAAACGTTTTTCTTTGGCTTTGAAGGATGGAGGATATGTGAACTGTTAGAAAAAATTTGAGGATCAATTAATGAATATTCTATAAGGATGCATGACAATCTGTATCACTGTTATTTCCAGCAGAGAAAATGAAATTAAGGGGAAAAATTACTAATTATTCATGTTAACTGGGGAAATCAGAGCTTGGCTGAAAAACAGCTCTAATACAGACTGCTAGAGTAGGGAAGATGGGTTAGAAATATATTAATTCAGGCATATTTGTTCCTGTGTTGTTATTCTAAAGCTGCTGTTGCAGCCTGAAATAATAATAAATAGTAATAATAATAATACAGAATTGTTATTAATAATATATATTTGAAAAAAGTGTGATCCTTAGCAGCATGATAAGTGCTACTATCGTTAGACTGCTGATATACTTAAGGGCCAGCACAACGCAAATAATAAAATGATTTTTCTGTTGTGCATGGGGATACATTCTTATCTACAAAATATGCAGTGGTAGTCACAGACAGCTGCAAAGCAGAGTAATTTATGTCTCAGATTGAAAATTTACTGGGAAATGAAATTCACCGTAGGAAATTAAAACTTTACAGCATTTATTTTTTTTAAGTGATTGAGAGCATGTTTTGTCTGGATTTCCATGCCCACGCTCCCTTTGAGCTTATTGTTAAATTTGACTTTCATAATACATCTTTCTTTAAATATAGTCATTGGTAATTGGTGTGAAGGAGCAGGGAGGGCAAAGGGTAAGGGAACAGGGGGGAATATTCATGCTTCCTGGAAATCTAAATGTATCATAAGGTCAATTCAAAACAAAAAAAACCTACAGCAAACACAAGGTGTGTGCTAGGATCAGAGAAGTATTCAGTGTCATAAAGGGAAGAAAACACATTACTGGGTGACTTTTTAAGTTAAATCAGAAATTTTCCCAATACTTGAAATTGACTATTTCAATATTTGTATATAATTTTAATAGTTTAACTGCAGAAGACGTTTTTACTCAATTTCTGGGAAATTTCACTTAATGTTTTCATTTTGTGCTTTGTTTTGTTCAAGTTCCCTTCAGAAAAGAAGAGATGTGGATCTTGTAAATATTTCTTGCACTGGGAGGCAAATGTCACAAAACAGTGAGTTAAGCACACTGATTTTTACATTCTTAATATTGAGGGAGAAAAGAAAACTCAGACCAGAAGTTGTCTAAAATGAGTACCGACTTACATATTTTAAGAAATATTGGGCATCTGGAAGGTCTGGAAAAAGTGATGTATGTAATAGCAGAGCATTTAACCACTTCTGCATTTTTACTTCATTTTTGTTTATGAACTAATAAAATTAAAAGTAGAAAATGCAGTCTTTAAACCTAATTTTAATATACTTTTATAGACTACAGTATTTTGAGTTTCTAAGGTTAGGTCCAGATGTTTTTAAGCAGGGGTAGCTTTTTCTTGAGGATATAAAGAGCATATTCTTTGACTAATGCTGATTAATTTGTTAGCTAGTATCTCTAGGAAATAACAGGAAATTAATTGTGTTAAATGGTTTACTGAAAGTGTTTAGAAGTCTTGTGCAGTCAGTTGTAAACAAAAGTTTTTTCATACTCCATAGGTATGTCTTGTTTGAAGTTATGCATATTGATTTCAAGCAAGTAACTTGGCGACAAAATGAAGATTGTGCACAAATGAGTTTTTGTGTGTTTTTTTTTTTTTTTTAAGTCAGAATAAAGGACACTTTAAAGGTATTGCTCCTAAGATATGCAACAAAAGGGTTTTTTTTTAACTTGACAAAGGGTAGCAAAGAAGAAAAGGCCTGTATGCAAGTTATGTCCAAATTATGTGATAATAGTAGTAGTGCCTGAAGGGGGAAAAAACATGTCTGGAGTTTAGCTGCAGATGGGAAATTGTTTCTTGTTCTTCAATTTTTTTTCTGAGAAGAACAGAAAAATCAGAAGCGGAAAAATCTGTGCACCTTGTTGATTTTTACTAGTATTTTAATAGAGCATTGCACTGTATGACTCTGTTTTGTGGTTTTGTTTTTTTATTTTTTTTTCTTTAAGAAACTTTCACAGAAGAAAAGCCACCCATCATCTCTCCATATGGGGAAACCTTTATTTGTGACAACCCTAAGGATGCTAAAGTAAGTTGAGAAGTCTGGTCTATTTTTACTTTAATCTTTGTATTATGTGTTTTATATTACCCTTAATTCTTTTTTCCTCTGCTTTTTCAGTTCCGAGTACCTTTTCTGTCCTTTTAGGTACATGCAAACCATTTATAATGTAAATATTTATGGACTAGTGACTTGTCTTAATCTTGAGATACACTTTGTACTGTTCCATAGTAATAGGAAGCTGTGGTGTGTGTTAGTTGGGTTATTTTTTAATTTGAGTTTTTTTAAACAGTGTACAGTAGATAACTGACTTATTTTTTTTTTAATGCCCAGAGTTGTCAAATCAAATGCAAAACAGTCAGTTACAGGCAGTTGCAGGCTACCTTGATGCCTTCCTTTTACCTCCTTAGGTACAGTGGTTATTGTAATGCTTTGTGCCTAAGTGAGGTTAAGTGGTGGATAACCGTAAGAATTGACTAGTTAAGGTAAAAGTGGCTTTTCTCTTCTGATAGTTACAGATCAGGACCGGCCATCTCCACACGGGCTTGTTGTGTGTCCATTGAAAGCAGCTTACATGTTAGCTTAGGTGACATAATAGCCATATTCTTTTTTTAATTCCTGTATATGAAAGTTCTCAGGACTTCTGATGTTTTTCATGCATCCCCCTAGACTTGCTGTATACCCAGAAAGTCATTTTTATTGTAGGATTATCTGAAGTGAACGTGTTTGTTAGGATCAGTAATTGATGGTGTGAATGCCATAGATAGCATGTGGATAGACCATGGAATCCTGGAGAACTGGGAAGTAAATTAGCATAGTGAAGCATCTGCCAAATGCTGTGAATCCCAGCTCCTGCTTCTGACTCAGCAGGATGCAGACCAGAAATTGTTGATTCTGTGATTGCTTATACTTGTCCCAGGCAATCTCAAGGCACTGAATTAGAGAAAACAATAAAATATTCTTTGTTTAGGTCCTGGTCTTCAGTCTAATGTTTCACTTCCTAAACAACTGTAAACTGTTGACTAAAATGAAAGCTGCTCAAATGGATGCCAAGGATTTTTTTTTTCCTAATTTTCGTTTTTTGAGAATTGGTCAGTGAAAATAAGTGGGAGTGGTTTTAGAAGCATAAAAATTATCTCTATTTTTGATTTTTTTTTTTCTTTGGAAATATATTGTGCTTTTTTGTTGACTTGTTAAGGAGGTACACGTTTTGTTTCTCTTTCTAGTTCTTATCTGCACACAAAAGTTACTTTTGAGCTTTTGTTTTCTTTCCTTGTGTACAGTGTCTTGTCTGTGCCAGTTGTTGTTTGTGCCAATGCCTTTAAAATTCAGACTTCTTTGTAATTAGTTAAATGGCATAAGCAGATTTTCTACAAAAAGTTCCCTAGCCTTCTTGTTACTTAGTATTACTCTGTGTGTGTCATTGAAGTGGTTATAAGAAAGCATACCCAGGAAGGCTGTCGGCAATCTTTCTTATCTTACAAAGGCACCAAATACAAAAATACCATGCTGTTAAACTGGATTATCTGCTTGAAATAAAGTTGCTATTTCTGCTGGTTGTACAGTCACTATTAATGTAGTGACATGCTTTCCCTGATCTGAAGATTTGGATTTTAATTATTAGTTTAATGTAAGTGAACAGTTTTTTGAGTTGTATTTATCTCATGCCTGTTGGAAACTCCATAGTTAATTTTAGTTCCATTAGAACTTAATTGCAGACAAAGTTCATAAAGATGAACCATAAAACAAAGGTCCTAAGTTACATTTCACTTTCAGATTTTTTTCAGTGTCAAGTGTCTTAGAATCAAATAAGAAAGTTTAGATAACACTGTAAAGTAGTAAAGTATCTGAGGTTTTAGGGCTTGTAACTGCTTCTTCATTTTAAAAGATAACGTCACATGAAAATATAGCTTATCTACATACAAGAAAGCATAGCAAGTTGTTATACTGACTGACTGAACTTTGTTCTAAGGGCTTGTAAGTTGACCATTACTCTTCTTCCTGTTTCCGTGGTGTAAGGAAGAGGTTTCTAGAGGCTTTTATAAAGGGAGTGTCTCTAGAAATAGGTAATGAGTCACTACAGACTGGAATTAAGTGAGCACGAGACAACAGGGAATTAAGGTTATAAAGAAAGTATGCCTTTGACTTAGGTCAGGAATAGAAGCAGAAACATCTAAAGGGCAACCTGAAGAGGGAACATTTTTTTAAATATTAATTTAAAAATAACACAAAAATCTAAATGTTATAGAGCTGGTTTATTGTTGTGTCCAAGTGAAGGGTCAAATATATTAGAATTCCTTCACAGAAAAACTGAATTCTAATGAATTCAGGCCTCTAGAGGAAGTATTGGCTTTATTTCTTGCTGTAGACTGTCAGACTAAATTAAACGTGCGTATTGAGTTCAGCAAAATATGTGAGTTCCAAAACATTGTGATACTGTGGAATGCTGGCCAGACTGCAAATCTTACCACTTTAAATTAAGAACCCTTAATATTTTAAAAGGAGGAATGTATCTTTATGGACCTTTTATAAAATTGTATTGCCAAACCACAATTCAAGAATCAACCTGAGAAGAACTGTGTGGCATTAGCTTTAATAGAAGACTCAGGCAGCATCTCTTAAGGAAGGTGCATGTCTTGAATGCAGGGAGTCTTTGTTTAATGTCATCTCAGTCCTGATACTCTTCATGCAGTCCATGTTTTAGCATTTAGCTTTCCTGCCTTGCTGTTGTGACCAAGACTACCTGTTAGACGAAGCAAAACCCAAAACTGCATCTGAATTACTTTCTGACTGAAAGCAGAGGATTGTTATACAGGGCTGCAAGTAGGCAGTTCCATCTGTCTTCAATCCAGAAGTCAGGTTTTTCCTTAAGGGTAGGTGCTTCCTATGCATAAAAACAGTACATATTTAGAGACAGTTTCTGTGTAATATATATACACACCAATCTCTTTAAGAAATGCTTCTCTTATAAAGGAGAAAATGCTGCTGTTAACTACATTTGTATAATACCTCGGAGATCAGCAGGAGGTGGGAAATGGGAGTTTTGTCTCATCTTGAGTCTGAGCATCTTGCAGAATAGTTCCATAAACAACACATTGGAAATGCTTGGGATTTAATTTGGGTGAAATATGTGTCTTTGTGAGCAAATAGTACTCCCTGTCCCCACAACCTGTCTCCATTTGTGGACTTCTACATTTTAAAATCTACTAGCAATAAAAATGCATTTTTTGAATTGTTGCTTGGAAGTTCCCAGGCTCCCTGAATTCAGTTGCCCAAGGACTGAAGATTGTGGATTGGGCACAAAGGACATAAAACTGTTACAGTAATGGTTCATGAGAGGGAGGAAGAAGTACTACCACATAGCATCAGTGGGTGTGGTTTGTGGCTGCAACCTGATAAGCAAATGAAGATAAAAGATACTGACTCTTTTCACTCTGAAGGTGCTTCCTGGGTGATGATATTCACTTCCTGGATATTGCAGAGAAGTGGGACCCTGCAATTTCCCTTCTTTATGTGAGATTCCAGTCACTCCAAGCATTTGATAAGCAGTGGGCAGGTTCCTTTTGAGTTTTCTGTTTAGTTTGTTTGGAAGGTGCATGGCTATTTTATTTCTAAATTTTTTTTTGTCTAATCCTTGGTGCTACTGCATAATTAATAGTGTGGTGTGTGTGTGGTGGTGGTTGTTGGTGGGGTTCGGTTTTGTTTTAGTTTTGTCTTTTTATAATGGATGTGTCTGGCAGAGGAAGGTAGACTGTTCACCTAGGTTTATCCTAGCAGCAGCCTGTGATTTCCGTGGTTTTTGCTGCGGTGTACACATACTTAGCTTTGGGCTATGTTCTTTTTTTAAGCTTACCTTTTCATGTTGCTAAGGTACAGCCCTCAAGTACAAGATGAGGTACTGCTGCTCAGAAAAGAAATGGCAACCATTGTGAAAGCTTATCCACTTTTTTTCTAACCTTCAACTTCGTGACATACACATCAAAGCTTAAATGAGTAAATTTAAAAGCTTCCTTCAGAAAGCATGAAGATGTTCATTTTAGGTTTGTTTTGTTTTTGTTGTTTTTTTTTTTAAAGGATGTAGATCAGTATTGAGAAGCTTAGTAATGCGATGTGATTGTCAGATCAAGTTTAGGAAGTGTGAAATGCAATGTTCTTGAACAGTGTTAAACTTGACATTTTGTACACTGCAAGCAGTTTGTGATAAAGATTTCTAAACAAACATTAATAAATGTGCCTTTTAGGAAGAAAAGCTTGTCAAGAAAATGTGGGATATACTTGATATGGCTGAGTTCATTCTTACTGTAGGAATTTGATTTACCATTGTTTTTATCTTTAGTGTACTATGAAGGCTGTACATTTAATTTAGAGATGTATTGATATGAAACATAAGCTAGGAGCGGCAAATCATAAATGGTATACTTAACAGGCTTGCAACACATGGCTCTTGAGCTTAGAAAATTTCAGGATAAAAATAGTATTAATTTGTGCTTCAGGAAAAATAAGAGCACTGATAATTCTACACACTGAATTCCTTTACCTAATTTGTATCAGGTGATTTGCACTATGCTCAAATGTTTTATCTGAGTTTTATTTAAAATGGAAATATTGGAAATAACATTTCTTAATACTTATAAAACATGATCTTTCAAATGCATATTTGAAAATGTAGCAGAGATTAGTTTTTGCTAGTTAGCCTATTGTTTGTGAATTACGTCTACAGGAATTTAAACATCAGTAAATACTTCAGTACAAATGTTGGTTCCAATGTGCTTCTTTTCTAGGAACTTCATGGAAATGAATTCTTGGCTTGTGAAAATAAATTGGATCTAGGAATGAATGAAGAGTATTCTTCTTACAAGAATCTATGGTATTAAATAAGAGCTATAGAGAAATTCGAAATGTAAAGAAGAAAGAGTTATGTACTGGTATCACAAGCAGATCTGAACCTTTGAAGGCACAATGATCCCCATGCTACAGAAGGCAAAGTTTGTCTCTGTGGCTGTCCTGAGACTGTCTAACCCAGGGTTCAGATTTTTTTTTTGGATTTGGAAGGTGTCCCTCTTTTCCCCAGTCAGAACAAGAAAGACCCAAGTTTTATTTTTGTATGTTTCCTAGCTAACTGTGTCTGAATATCCTCATACTCTACCTCCTCATCAGGAAAAAAAATAAACACAAAACTAAAACCCATTCTCTACTCCTGTCATGAGGCAGTGCTTTGATGAAATGGGAGATAATGCACTCCTTAACTCTCCAGTCTGTACCTGACTTCTGTTGGGGCAGGAGAGGGAAGAGAGAGATGATACTGCAAGTCCTCTAAAACATTAAAATGACTGAAGCTAGTTTTCTGTGGAAGGAGAATTCATTCTAAGTTATGTTCAGCCTTCTAAAGTAACCAGCAAGTGCTACCTTGCTACTAGCCCTGTTGAATGGAGAAAGTAGGATTCAGTATGGTCATAGTTATAAGATACATTGTTTAGCATGTCAGTAGTTATTGTGATGGTTAAACAAGTTATAAATGCATTCATAATATATCTTACAAATATTTGTTCTAATTAATGATTTTATGTATTTTTGCATTGTAACAATGCATTAAGAGTAAAATGCACTTTTTCCTTCTAGTTCCTTTAATGATCAGGAAGAGAAGACAAAGGAATTTGCAAAAAATGAATCCCTGTCTCAGGAAAACAAATCATTAGCACCAGAAGAATCTGAAAGCGAATCTGTATATTCTGTTGTGGAAGAATTTTCTTTGCCTTTAAAGAAAAAGAAAAATAAAGCCAAAACATACTCAGCATATTGTAGTAAGATACAAAGTGGAGATTCAGATCACTTGGTCAGTGAACAAACGCATTTTCAGCAAATTGGTGGAGAACAAACTTCAATTGGAAATGAATCGATAACACCATATGCTTGTTTTTATGGACCATCAGTAAAGAAGGTTAAAGCAGGATGGCTGGACAAATTATCCCCTCAAGGGTATGGTATTTGCAGTGATTGCTGTATAATTGTAAAGGTCTATGTTTGCATGAGAGATGCTAAGTTTGTATTTGGTCATTGCTTACTCTTTGTGGTGGAAAAGGAAAGGGAAGTGTTTTAGTTGCAAGAGCATGGGGCTCTTCTGAATTCTTAGTTATTAACGATGTTACCTATTCTGAAGTTTATTTAGGAGGTATACTCAGGAAAAATATTTTTATTAAACATATTGATTACCACTCATGAACTGTAGCAGAAAAATATAGAATTAATTTGTACAGTTTTGCTAATTTTCTTTGAGCCACAGAGTAAGTGAAATACTGCTTTACCAATTTGGCCATGAATATATCAATTAATAATTACTCTAACTGGAGACCCTGTTGCTTCCAGAATTGTGTGTATAAGTTGAGCTTTGAATTTAGAAATGCATCTAAGGTGAATTGTTTCCTAGTTTAGTTTATTGATGTGCCTAGAGTTTGGTGGGAGGAATCTGAGCGCAAGTCTTGCTTTAAGATTTAAAATAATGAAGAGAAGAGAGGAGCACAACAGCAGGAGATTAGACTCCTTGCCACATTTGTAGGTAAAAAAAAATAAATATTGTTTAATTTCTGCTATTTTAAAAATTTTTAAAAATTTGTTTTATTTTAACCTACTTTACATTCCAGGTCTTCTTAGATTGCTTTACACTAAAGAGCATTCTCTTATCAGATCTTCCCTTCCTAACTTGCCTGCTCTGATGAAATTCTTGTAACCCCCTCTTTAGTAAATGGAGTATTCTTTGTTTTAAATTGTAGTTTCCAGTTTTCCTTTTCCTCTTATGACTTGTTTCTTCATCCCTTTTTGTGTTGAAAGGGGCAGAATTTTACTTTTAAAGTCTATTTCTGATCTTCACTAGTACTTAGCACCTAGATATCAAAGCTGTTGTCTTTGTTAGCGCTGCAAGACATCTGTTTTCCTGTACTTCTACTCAAGCCTCAGTAGTTCTACATTCTTTTTTCTTAGGACTGTATGTTTAGCTACACTGAAAGGTCATATTAAACTGTTTGGCCTTCCTTTTCATTACTTGTGTCTGTAATAGTCTCTCCTCATTGACTAGTACAGCAATTAATATTTTTTTTTCAGTTTAGTGACCAAGTTCTTGAATTAAATTGGTTGAGAATACCATCTGGTTGGAGCCCACTGGAAGGAGCTCTATTGTATAGAAATTTCCATTTGTTTGTTGTTGTTGTTCCTTTTTAAGAGTTCTGATTTAGAAACTTTTAATTTCTTTGATTTTGTCTTTATTGGTGTTGATGCAGTGGTATATTGTTCAAGCTGAATAAAAAGAAGGAATAAACCTGGCTATTAAACCTATTTTACCGTTACGGAATTTCAATCTGCTCAAACTTTTTTTTTTTTAATTGTTTTAAAAGTTTCATTCACATTCATGGATTTCATTGTTTACTTTTGCTGAAGAATCAAATAATTATACACAGAGTCAAAAGACTTTTTCCCTGTGTAATATGCTTTTGCACATTTTTTTTTTTTTCCCCAAATGTTTAGTGTATTGAATTCTCGGAGAGCTGCAATTAGCTTTAACTTTTGTTTTATTTCACTTAACAGGACTTTTTTTTTTCTTAAACAATGTTTTTGGCAGTTAGCTAATAAAGTGATGAAAAGCATAGTTCTTGATTCCAGTTGGCTCACCTTGTGCTAGTTGCAAACAGAGTGTGAAGGCTGTAGATAAAGTACTGTGTGAGAATATATTATGTGAAAAAATAATGAGTTAACCACAAAATTATTGGTGGTTAAGACTGAGTAGAACAGTTGCAGGGTCATTAGCCCAGGGTGATATTCCGTGGGTAAATTTCAAGGAGTTTTTCTTAAGCATGGTTTAATGAATGCTACATTTTTTGGTTTTCTTTCTTAAAATACCATTTCTCAAATATCTGAAGTCTTACAGAAACCAACCAAAGAAAAAGCACTGTCATATTTTGTTTTAGTCTTTGCCTCCCTTCTTCTTTTTATAGAGCTCCTATTTACACCTGGCACTTTGTGCCTTCTCTTGGTAATTAATATATACTCTTTTCCTAATTGCTACAAATCATGCATTTAAAGTACAGCTTCTTTTTAGTTAGCTCAGTATAAATTGTAAAGTCATTCAGTTTACTCACATTGCATGTGGACTTAGGTTCACTTTTTCTTCCCTGCATCATCTGGAAGTTTGAAATTTTAATGGAAAACAGATTTTACATTGGCCTTTCCAGGTTGTGAAAACATATAATTTATTGTAGTCATATTATATAAGTTAATTAAGCCAGCACTGCTATTTGATTAAAGTTTTGATAAACAATCACAGTCTACTAATCCTAAAGCAGAGCACTCATTTAGCAGGAAAGGAAACAATTTTGGGAAAAGAGGTGTTAGAGTGGGGTCTTGTTCTTCCTTAATTGAAACTTTTATGGATGATAACTAAGATGCTGTCAGCATTTTTAATGAGCATAACAGACTAGTTCAGGTGCATGTAAAAATAATTTTTTAGGAGATCCTTCCAGAGAATGAGTTAATGACAAACTGAAATAATCAAATGAGCTTCTCATTAATGATACCCAGTTGATAACATAGATTGAAAATGAAATTTTATGTTGTACTTGTTGAGTGATTTGGTGTGACCACTATTTATTCATTGGCCAGGGAAGAGGGTGTTCAGGAGAAGCTGATGACTGAAGGTACCATAGCCTGTAAACAGAGATGTCCCTCTCATAAACATGGTGATGAGATGATAATTTTAGGTTCTCAGCTTTCCTCTTTGGAAAGTATCTTACAGAGCTTGTGACACTTAAAGGTATGCTTTGTGTTCAGAATATTCCTTCACCTCGAACAAAAACAGTCAGTTCTCATCCTTGTTAGTTTAAAGCAAAATTACATTATTGAAAGTTCTTTTTCCTCTGTCACTTACAGATGTGGTATAGACCACATGGGGAGGAAACAGAAAGGAGACCAGATTGATTAAAAACATGAAGACATTGATTATAAAAGAAGTCCAGTAGTAATGCATTCTTGTTTCCAGACATTTTTATTATATTTGAAATCAGCATTCTCCTTTTGAAAAGATACGAAAGGGCTAAGATTTATTTTAATTTTCAGGATGCTGACGCTGAAACACAGGAAGCTAAACATGATTTGACTTTTCTATAATTTGTGCTTTGTGCATTTTTAAGAATACCAAGTGTTAACTTTGTTTACAATTTTAAGTGTATTAATTTTTGATTCACAGCAAACGTATGTTTCAGAAGCGCTGGGTTAAGTTGGATGGAGACAGCATTTCTTATTACAATAATGAAAAGGTAAGTGATGTCTTCTGGTCGTGTTTGGGACAAAATGCATGTGTGTAATCCACGTTACCAGGAAGAAATTCAGAAATAATTGCAAATTAATATTCATCTTAAATTTGTGCTAGAATGAGGCTTTATTAAATATTTCAAGGTATCCTTGAGATCTTCATTTATTGTTCATCCTCTTGTTTTCTTGAAGAGTTTATATTCTTGACCTTTTCAGGTAGATTTCATGAGAACTTACTTTATTGAAAGAGTGACACTGTTGCATTCTGCAAAACAGAAAAGAATTATGAAAAACACATTTAAGAGATCCAAAATTATTTTGATGGTGATTGCAAAATGTCATGGGAAACCAGCACGCTGGAGATTTTGAGAGAGAAATTAAATTTGTCGTGGAAGATCTTTTAGAAACACCAAACTCCATACACTTGCTTACTGTTTAATTAAAAATGCCTCTTTCCTGTTTGTCTTCTAGCAATGATCACTTATCGTTGGACTAGGTTATGTTTGAATTGGTCTCTTTAAAATCAACATAGTACTGTGATTGAGTCTTACTGAAACATTTGCAGACTCATTAATTGCTTTGGTTAAAGTAGTTCACTTCTGTTATGTGATACAAAAATGGATTTGTAAAAAGTTCCTGAGCAGTGTGCTGAGCAGTGGTAATCAATGAGAGTCCTATAGATGCTTTACAATATACACACTCTTAGACCTATTTTAGCAGATTATGAAGGAGGTAGAACTGAAGTAGGAAAAGACTGCTTATTTCCTGAGGGGCCAGAGAAATTAACAACAAGCTCAGAAGATTATTTACATTGATCTTTATGTCTGCCAATTAGGAACATGAAACAATCTGTTTTCACTTGCTTACGTTGCTTCACTCAGAGTAGAAGACATGATGTTGTAGATGAAGGGAACAATAGAATAACATTTGGATTGTAGGGACAGAAAGTGTTGTGGTATTCATCCCAAGGCTTCAGAGAAGCAGAAAAGCAGTGTTAGTCATTAAGAAAGACTTGAAAAATACAGCATTTGGATTTGCTTAACACTGACTGTAGTATGATTAGGGAAAGAAATGCTAATACAGAATTTTAAATCTTGTATCTGCACTGGGGATTTCTTTTTTTTTTGAAGGTCACTGAAAAAGTTACTTGGAGGTCAGTTACTCTGGAATAGTACTTGTTATACATTCGCCTGTCATTGGAGATTCCAGAAATCTTCCATTCTACTCAGGGGAATATTTAGTGTGCCACAGAATGCGTAGAAAGCATCCTCTATTTAAAAGGTCTCTGTGATATGTTAGACTATCAGGAGCTTGTGAAAAGCTTGGTCTGAAGCCTGTTTGTCTCACTTTTCTTGGTATCTGAGTACAAAACCTCACTCCTGGGATTGAAAGAGGTGCAGGTTGGTCTGTTTGTGTATGCAGTTTGACCTAATCTGGGTGTCTGATTTGTTAATTTGATGAGTCACATATGCTACGAGCTTTGTATGTCTGAGAACTGTGAGGCCTAAAGCAAATTCTGGCAACTTCGGGCTAGCTTGCAGATAGGAGGAAAACTTGTTGGCTACCAATAGTTCTCAGGGCACAGTGAAATGTTGTTGGGTGAATAGCTCTGTCGCTGAGGAACATGAGATTTTGGTGTAGTGGTCTCTTGGATTGCTACTCCCACACCCAGAGTATTCATATTGCCTGCTAGATGCATACCAGCATGTTCCTGATGTTGGTTGTGTGTTGTTACTTTGACATCGTAAACAACTATTTGCAGACCTGTTAAGACATGCAGCTCAGGAGCCGTATCTGGTAAAAGACAGGGATAGTTATACAGTACATTGCAAGGCAGTGGGTCCCTCCTCTTAGCTACATGGCTGGTTATATGTATATATGTAAATATGGAGGTTGTTTTAACTTTAGATCTTAATGTCAAGATCTGTCTATTCTAATGTGTATTTGTCCAAGGACATTCCTACACAGACAAGCATGTTATAAAGGAATTGATACTGTTGGTTTCACACACGTATCAGTTAAAGGTAGTTCTCAAAGGAAACCAATCCATACTCAGATATTTTTTGGATTACTGCAAGCAGAGAAGGGCAGGCTCAGTGGAATGAATCTGTTTATTTTATCCAGAAACACTACCAACATTGAATAGCTTTATTTGTCATTCAAATTAGGAATTTGAGAGAAGTGAGGTTCTCAAGAAGGGGAAGTGTGCTACATGGCTAATGAAGAGTGAAACAAGTGGAGGATGGGGAGGAAAGACACAGAGGGTAGTATTCCTGAAAATGTGTACTTAGCCCATCTAAACACTTCTCTGAATGATTTAAACCTTAATTTTCTAAATATTTCTCTAACCTTAATCTGGTTGTGCATCAACTACTAATTGATAGAGATTTCTACTTCATGTCTGCATATATGAAAAGAACACTGTTTTCTACAAACAGTATTAGGAACGGTTCTTTTCTGAATCTGTGATGCTGCTCATTTCTTCTACATTCATGGTCCTGAGCAAGTTGATGTGGTCAGAGCAACATCCTGTGTGGTTTTGTCTTAACAGAATGTGGTTAACTGAAGTGAGAGCAAACCGAAGAGGGGAAGGTAGAATTTGAGAATTCTTTTCAGCTACCCAATATGCACAGTTTTTGTTTCAAATTTCTTCCTACTTTTGGCAGGAGAACTCTGATGTTATAACATGTACTTTATAGTAAGGCAAAGCCTGCTGATTATGTTGGAAGTGTTTATTTAAAAACATCTTAGGGTCCCTGACAATATATTAGGGATTTATGAAAAAGTCTTGCCTTTTCATGTAGAGAACTTCAATATTTTGTTATGTTACATGTGAGTATAACAAAGAACAGAATTCACCACAAAACAGGTGAATCATTGTCATTCTTGAAATAGGTCATATTTAGTCTGTTGTGGAGGGAAAGCCAAAGCAGTGCAAAACAGTGTTTTCCAGGATCTTTTTAGTCCAGCTCCGAAACACAACTGTCCAGGAGGATTCCAGTGGGCTCTATTTGAAAGTAAAACTTGTCATCAAAGAAGCTGATATAAAAAAATAATTTCTTTTCCCACTAGAAAATTGTTATGTCAGAGAATTTTTTAGCAGCCTTAAAACTAGGGTACATTTCTCAGTAACAGAAGAAATATCTTTGAGGTTCTTGACCGTGGTTGTTTTTGTTTTCTGTGTTCTTAAATCACCTCTTTTCTAGTATTTGAAAGAGAGAAATTGTATCTTGATCAATAAGAGCTTCTTTAAAGGTAGGCATTATTTCTTTCATGTGAAAGAGAAGCTGCTGCAGAAAAAAAGATTGGTAAATTATTGTGGTTTAAACTATATTTTAAAATATGTATGTCTTGGAGAGCAAAGCTTTAAAAGGATGATTGTTTAAGTAGCAAAACCAGAGCTACAATCAGCTTAAAAGGAAGGCGATTTATTTTTTGAGCAAATAAAATAAAATAGCTGTGACTTCCACCAGGCTGTATTATTCTCTTACAGTACCAAATACAGCCAGTAGATGCCTGCAAACACTGTATTATAGTTATATCTGAACACCTGTAGAAATAACGTGTGTAATAAGTTTGCTTTGCCATTGTGAAGGATCAGTAATAACATAATATCCCAACTTATTAACAACTACGTTAAAAACTCTGTCCTAACAGTGAAAATAGATGTGCAATGCTAAGATCATTCTGAGTGACAGAGTAGTTCTTTTGAGTAGTAACATGTTCACTTCAGCTGAATTTTGATACTTCTATTTGCTTATTTGCTAAATTGCATTCACTGATGTATATTAGGACCTAGAAGGGAAACAGTGTGAGAGTGTGAATTTGGTGAAAATTCGTGGCATATTAAATTCAGTAAACAAAAAAATGATCCTGTGTATTCTTCATGCTTAGGATTCACAGTGGTTCCTGAAGTCCTTGTATAAAGTCTGTTTATAATAATTCATAATTTGGGAGGAAAGTCATTGCAGTACAAATTCTTTATGGGGAACTGACTCTTGGACTATTACTGTATCATAAATCTGAGTGTCTTAGTCGGAAAACCAGTAGATCAAAGCATAGTGCGGACAGGAGCAGCAGTATTAACTCTGGAATGCGGGGATTGTGCAGAAGTATTTTCCGAGGTGTTACATGTCTGGGCTTTCCTTTTTCTCCCCTCATATGGAATACTTGGGTTAATTAGGCTAAAAGACAAGCCACTTGGAGAAGGTACTTGTAGCAATTCCTTTTTCCTTTCTTGCTTTTGTGTTCTGTTCAGTTGTCCTGTTTCCTAGTTGGCAAATTAGCTAATTTTGGGAGAATTTGCTCTGATACCAAGTGGTGTGTCTGAGGGATTGTTCTCCTCCTACCTCATATAGCAGAAAACTACATGCCTGATCCAAGCTAGAGAATTCTTGTTAGTAATGGCAGGACAGTAGATTTTTCCAGTGTGGTGACCCCCTCGGAGCTCAAAATTAGAAATAAAATGAGTAAATTCACTTTTCTTATTGACTAGCCACTGAAGGAATTGGGAAGGAAGAAAAAAAATTCTTTAGAATTTTCTTCCTGGAGAAGTCACAATTCTTTCACTTGGTGATTCTATTCCACAAGTATAATAATTATATATTTTTTAATGATGGTTCTGTGGGACAGTCAATGTAATTTACTTTGTTATAAAATTGTAAATTTAAGAGAGTGTAATATTTTGGAATATTAGTGTAATGAGACAACTTATGAAGTGATATGTCAAATATATGCATTCTTTCTCATGTGATTTTGCTCTATTTGAGAAGGCAGTAGGTGTGCATAGACGCAGACATTGTTGTTGTGTGGGTAGTGAAATGGTTTACTTATTGATACAGTTTTATTAATAGTGTGGTGAACTTTTAGGAGCACAGCCTGCATAGGTGAACTTCCTAAACATCACAGCAAGTAATATTACCTGAGAGACATTTAACGTTCCATGAAAGTTATTAGCTATTTCTATTGCATTTTTATTATAGGAAGTGTTCTCAAAGGGAATAATACTGCTCTCTGCTATAGCAACAGTAAGAGTTCATGGGGAGAATAAATTTGAAGTTGTCACATCGCATAGGACTTTTGTCTTCCGTGTGGATAAAGAGGGTAAGTAGAACATGTGTAATTCTAATTGATGAAAAGCCATGTAATCACAATTTATCTTTGTGAAATATAGCTTGTTATATTACTATAATAATTTCTGGAATCCATCTGTTTTGGGGTCATAAAGTGGAACTGGAGATAACTGTAAGCTTTGTAAGAACAATTGAAATTGTTGGGGAATGGTTTTTAAAAATATCAAAATGATAATACTATTTTCCATCTCTTCTACTTCCTCCCCCATCCTTCCCAAAGATAAATTTTTATGGACTTTCCTCACATCTCACTAGCAGTTCTTCTAGCCTGTGTGTTCTTACCCATCTGCTCCAAGTCACCATTTGATATAAAATTAACAAAGAGCAACAATGAAGTTGATGGCTTGAATGTGATGCTGTGATCAAAGGAAATGTAGGTTTTTCTGTGTGTCTTTATTTACTGCCTTGTACAGTATTTTCAGCCATGTGTTGATAGAGAATACAAATGTAAATTGTAGTAGGGAAGTTAATGTGCTTCCTAATTTAATGTTTTATCAACCTACAGCTGTAATATGTGGAATCAGTATTAGTGCATGTTTGACTTCTTTATGGAAACAATCAAATAAAATGGAATACCTTAAAAAAAAAAAAAGAAATATATGGAATATGTATTTACAGCAGTACATGCCAGACCCATTATAGCTAAGGGTCTCTTCAGCATTTCCATTATCAAATCCCATTTTTATTGGTTACAGCTTGGTTGTAAACATTTGCTGCAGGCTGTAACACGAGTGCAGCATTAGTGAACAAATCCTTTTTATCAGGTTTGGCTCAGATAATTTCAGGCGTTTTTATGCTCTCAGCTGAGTTAAAAAGTATGTCTATTATTTTTGCCTTTTTCTTCCAAATTTATTTTTTTACTTTTTTAATAAATTGGAACATAACCGTCTTAGTGCAGTACATTTTGTAGGACCGTAATTTGCCTTTGAATACTATAAAAACGTTAACAACTTATACTGTCTTACAAAATATATTCAGAGCAACCACTTCTTACACATCAAATTGCACTTTCATTTAGTATATAACCATCTTTGGACCTAGTGACCTGTCTGTAAAGCTGTTCATTTAAGGTTGGAAATGTGTGTTGTACAAGTAATTTGGTCCTTACTGCATCCGGAGCTGGATGATGTATTCATAGTAAATTATGTAAATAACTCCTCTTGCTTTCTATTATATGCAGAAACTGTTACTTGATTCTATTCCTTCTGTGGAGTTGTAGTTGGGAATTGCTCTGGGACTATTTGGACTTGACTTCGTTTCAAAGATACTGAAGTGGAGACTTTTTATATGTATATCATCCTGTGGATCTTATTTATTACATTTATTTCTACTGAAGTATCAAAATAAACAATGCTGTCATTTTCTTCATTGACCTGTGTCCCTTGGCACCAATGTCGGTCTGCAATCAGTGGATTATAGTGCTTGTTGTTTTTTTGCTTTCAGTGCTCGGAGTTATGGTTTTTTGGTATATCAAAAATACACTGTTTTTGGATTGATTTAAATATCTAGAGGGAAAACTTCTGTACACTACTTTGGAAAGTTAGGTGCATTTGGGGGCAAAAAATTAAGTAGTTAGGTGACAACAATGAACTAGAGCAAAATCTGCTCAGACGCAGCAAGTTTTTGTTAAATTGGAGTGAAATGCCATTTAAAAAAAAACTTTTAGAGTAATTTCATGCATGCCCTGAGACATTCCAGTGATCTTTTCAAAGTACTTTGAAAGAGCATTTATTAAAACAAAACTTCTAAGAGGAGTACTTGGATCATCTTCCCTGTGCTAGTCTGTCGGACTGCTGTCTTCCTCTTCAAACTATTTTGTGATGCTTAAATAAATGTATTTATTCCTTCTTGTTGCACATATGACATTTATAAAATAAGCATGTTACTGTGTTAACAGTGCTCTTTGCAGTGTTTGGCACTGGTTATGTCAACTTTGTATAGACTGTGGTTAGAACTTTCTTTGCCCCCTCACCCCTCAATATATTTTAAGACCTGAATCTTTCAGAGCAGAGGGTTAAAATATTCATGATGTTCCAGTTGCAAGGGGCAAGATTATTTCATTCAGAGTATTCAGCATTAAAGTGTATTGATCTTAGTCTGGTGAAGTATCTGAACATATGTTAAATTAATAATGCATGCAAAGATATTAAAATGTATTTTCTTGATTACTCAGTACCTTTGACAATATCAAGCTTAACCACTACACCTTAATGGAACAGATCGTAAATTGCCAGATGTTTTTGCTTAAAAGCATGGCCAAACATAGAATAGCATTGGCGATGTCTTCCCTCTTTAGTGACAGATGATATTTAGGCTCCCTGGATTTTGCTTACGTAACTTCTGTAGTTCTTTCCAGTTGATCTGGCTTCTAGAAGGTGAACACATCACCTGTCTACCACCTCAGTCTTTAAGCTGTCTGGAGTTAAGCATCTTAGAACTACTAGGCATGATTTTAAGAATTTTTATCCTCACTTTGTATAACTTTTAATTTGTGTGTTGATTTTTGGGAGTTAATTGAATGGCTGTCTTTGCTAACATCTCCTGATGTTAGACTGATACAAACTACGATATTATTTTTATTTAAACCTCCTCTATGTATGTTCTCTCTGATGTGGTACAGCTATGCCATCAACCAGCATAGCACAATAGGAAGAACAAGAAAACCACTGTGTAGAGAAGAATGGAGCTACTGCTTAACCATATGTCTTTGTCTAATATTTTTTCTTGTTTAGAAGAAAGGAATGACTGGGTTAATACGATGCTCAATGCCTTGAAATCGCAATCTGATAATAACTCTCAATCTCGAACTTCTGTTGCCCCTGAGAAAAGTGGGTATCTTGAGCTGAAAGGATACAAAGCCAAAATCTTTATTCTACTTCAGGGGAACACTGTGTGGATCTGCAAAAATGAGCAGGTAAATTTTTCATATGCTTTTTGTGAATGAATGCTTATAAAGATGATTTAACCTAGTGAGTTGGAAATTTATGGTTCTTTGTGAATTAGGTGCATTTCAGTATAAATGCAGATCTCTTTTTATGTAGTACTTTATTGCTTCAATTCTCAGAAGGCTTCAAAAAGCAGGCGAAGTATCATTATGTCTATTGTGCAATGGAAAAAATGAATATATAGTGAGGTGAAGTGAAAAGCCCCGAGTGTCACAACAGGTTAGTGGCTGGGCTGGGATTAATTCACTCTTAAAATGTGTGCCATAAGCACTCTACTAAATCAGAAGGCTTATTTTATGCACTGGTTTCACTGTCCTGTAATACAGTGCTCTGGAAAGTGTGCTATACAGAAGTAGATTGTGGTATTTAAGTGATGCTTCAGCTAAATGTTTAAAACTAATGTTCTTTGTGTTTTTAAGAACCTAGATTAGCCAGTTTCTGTTGTGCACTGTAATACTTTAAACAAATCCAGTATTAGAAAAACATGAAGTAGGCTTATCATATTGGCTCCCAAAATCTAGGGCTTTTTGTTTTGGGCATAAATATATTGTGATACAAAGTATCCGGCTGTTGGACTCTTTAGTATGCTGTACATGGAGGATAAATGAGGATAACTGGGTTCAATGAATGACTGTGTGAACTAGTGGAAGAAGAATCTATTGCAGAATATAAAATGGAAGGTATTATTTCTGTGTAAGGAAATTGATGATCCACAAGTAGCTGGAACCTGTGAGGGCATTTGGGGGAGTTGTTGTTACATGCTTGCCTTGCTCTTGTTTTTTCTCAAATTTGCGTGCAGGCAAACTCCTGTTTCAAATGTAGATGGCCTCTCAGAGTTGTCATTTTGGAGTTGATCTTCCTCTCCTGATACCATCTTGAGTGTGAAATTATTTAGATGGGCTTGAGGGACCACATAATGTTCAATATTAGATCACTGTTCTTTCCTAGGGAATGGCAGGAAATTTGAGACTGAGAAAAACTTTTTTTTTTTTTTTTTCCTACTTACTGTGCTCCAAGAAAGTTTTACTTGCCAGGTACATTCTTTGAGGTCAGTCAACCAACTAATCAAAAACATGATGCAATTTGTGGATCTATACTGTTCGGTAGCTCTAACAAAACTCCACAAATGATTTAAATGTAATATTTCACCAAAAGTGTATTGGTATTGAATTGAAGCCTGCAGCACATGTTTTGCTGAATGAGCACCATGGAGAGCAGTTGGTCTTCATAGCTGAGCAGTACTCTTTAGCTATACTCACTAATCCTCAACCTTGATTATTGCAATGAATAGGTGACCTGACAGTTAGTTTGTTTAAGTAAAGCTAGAGGTCTTTAAGGAGAAACAAATCCAAAATGCAAATGCCACCCCCCACCCTGAAACCCTGTGCTTCACAGAGGTTCTCTTACATCACTCCAGTAGAAAGAATGATGTTGACCAATTTACTTTACTGTGTCTGCCTGCGGGGTGACCCATGCTGTGCTGCAATGCTCAGTGGTGCTGTTCCATCGTGGGGTTTCCAGGTATTTAATTGGTGAGAATCCCTTGAATGCATTCTCGCCAATGAGTCCTCTCTTGTTGGATGTTGATTGTAATGAGCCACTTTTACCTTCAGAATCAATACTTATCAGTCTCATGCCCCTGAATACTTTTGAGTGCTCCCTTATGGATGTTCTGAGCTTCTTGATTAAGGGACAAATGTAGTACTTCAATTAGGTGTACAGATTTGTGGAGGAATTTCTCTTCCAGAGTAATAGGTTATTTGAAACCAGCTGTGTCCCTCTTGAGAGTTTCAGTACCAGGCATCCAATTGTTGCTTTCTTTCTTCTTTCTTACTCTACCTGTGTATAACCTTTGGGAGCATCTTTCTTGCTTCAAGTAGTCTTTTGATCTTTCTCTGTTGATATGGGGTGCTCCCAGCTCTGCCCACTACGACTGTTCATGTTGATGCATAACTGGTCCAGAGCCATTCAGTGTTGAAAGGTTCTTGATTGCTCTGTGTTTTCAGGATGCAGATTATGACTAAGATAATCGAAGACTGCTCCCTCTCCCTCATCAATTTCCTTTCTTACAGATTTTTAAAAATTATTGTTTGTGTCTGCATGTGTGTTTTGGTTCTATTGCTTGTGCAGCTGTATGGTAAGTTCTATCAGCTCTTCCCTTTCAACATCATTGATTTCAGATTTGTTTTAGCTGATCATGAAAGCACACCCTTATATAGCCTTTCTACTAGATGTTTATTCCCTTCTACTACGTGGATGCTTTGCAGAGATCGCTGACTGCAATGCAGCAAAAAGCAAACCAAAATCAAGCCCTGAAACAGAATGAAGGTTAGATATGCTGTCAGCCTGTCATCTTCTGTGTGTATGCATATTATAAACAATGGTGCAAAACCAGCTTCTTCCCAAAGCTTATTTATTTAAAACCAAAAATATTGAATGGTCCTAAGAGGTTTCTTTTTTAGATCCTCCATTTGAACAATGTCTCTTTCTTTATGGAGTTTCTGGCTATTTGAGAATCAGAAGAAATAGCTTCTGTCTTTAAGCTTTCATAGTCTGCAATTCTTCTCTTTGTAACTCTTGTGTTTTATTTTCAAGTTGAAAACCGAATTATTTTTACTGCAGCACTGGAGAAAAACCCAGTAATACAGCATGAATCCATTAGAGGGCTCTGTGGTTCTAGAAATCTTTCCCGCCTTGCGTTTGCTCTTCAGCCAGTAATTACCAGGCAAATATGTCCAGGGATGTCCTCAAATCCTGTTCATATTGGAATCCACATCCGTACTAGAATGACTCCCAGAGAGACTTAGATGGGTTTTTTATAACTGCAGTGCTAAAAGACACCTATTTAGACTTCTTACAATGTTGAAATGAGATCGGATCAAGCTGTTTCATTGATTTCTATTAAACTTGATAGAGGTCCACTGTTTCTTTAGAAATTTTTTCTTCATTGTTAAAAGTGGAGAGGATCCTAAGCCAGATGCCAAATCCTAACATAACCACCATGAACTTTGTGAAGTTCAGATTGGTATCAGAACATCATGTCTCGGGCCCATTTCTAGTTAAGAAGTGATTGGTTTAGCTTGAGCTTCTGGCAGTGATGTAGTGCCAGTATAAAACCATCAATTTCTTTGACTCTCCAAGTAGTGTGAATTTCTTAAACTTTCTCTCTGGAGCAAAAGTGAAAAATAGATCATACAGAATCAATTTGTTCAGCCTGCAACTTGCTGAAATTCCCATTTCTGTTTCAAAATCATTCGTGCTTAAATAAAAACATGTCATCTGATCCTTCATGACAGCTCAAACATTGGCTTGAAATGTCGGTCTGCTGTGGTGGTGCCAGTGATAATCTCCCCTCTGTGACCATCAGAAGGGCTCTCACAGATGCTTGCCTGGTCTCCTAGAAAATACCCCCTTCATTAAGGTGTATTTAAGATTCACTGGTATCTAAAGTCAGGGTTGGCCTAGGTGTCATAGTGTTTGCACTGGAATTTGGCTTTGATAAGAATTCAAGACCCTCTTTGTTACTGCTTTGCGTGGTTCTGAAATAGATATATTTATCTAGGATATTTGAAGAAACTTTGACAAATACAGAGACTGGGAAATGGTATGTATGGCTGTGTGCCATAATTATCCGTGACTTTTTTTCTTCCATGCGTGGCTCCAAGTTAAAACTTGAATAGTGATGTGTATTCTCTCTGTAGTGTACCAGCAAGAGTATCCATTTCTTATTGAAAACCTCTTGTTTCATTTTGGCTCAATGCTCTTATTGATTTCAGAGGGTTTTTTGTTTTGTCAAAAGATTGAAATGATTTGCCCTGTGGCAGATGGAAATGTTTATTCATGTTGAGTGAACCAGTAAGAGAGTGCCTAGTAATTTCCATTTCCTCTCTAATGCTAATGGTACATTTAAAGCAAAACTGGACAACATCAAAAGTTGTATTACAGGAAATTACGTTAAACAGGTAGAAGATGGCAAAGGGTATGGTAATGTAGAGAACCGATAAGAGGGTAGATGAAAAGACAAGTCAAAGATGATGCTTAAGATTGGCATTCTGAAAGAGAGGAAGCGATGTGAATGTCAGTGACAGGAAGTGGAAGGGATGTGTGCCTGTATCTCTGTGTGCGTAAGAACAGAGATGTGTTCTTTCCTCTGTTAAACAGGCTTAAAGGGAAGTGCTTTGAGCAATCTGATCTAGTGAAAGATGTCTCTGTCTGTGCAGGGGAGGTTGGACTAGATGATCTTTAGAAGTCCTTTCCAACCCCACCTATTCTATGATTCTGTGAAATGCAGTGCCACAGACGATGTGGTTGGGATTCAGGGGCAGACTTAGAAGTCTGTGATTTTTTTGGTTTATAGCGATGGGAATTTATAATAATCTTCTGCAAGAAGATTGTTCATTAGGAAATGTTCTGGTTTTCCCTGGAGAAAATGTAATGCTGATTAATAGTCACGGACATGATGGATGAGAGAGAGAAACCTTTAAAAAAATTAAGTAAAGGATCTATTAAGAACATCAGAAAATTTATAACAATGGAAGGTGAACAGAGAAAAGTAAGTAGTTAAATGAAGTCCTGAACATGAGTAGTCATGATTGCTATGCTAAAGCAGCATGAGAAAGCGTTTTAAATGTATTTAGATTCTTCATTGTATCATGATGATAATATTTGTGAATACAAAATAAGTCTAAGGTGATGGCAACAGCAATCTGAAAGGAGATTCAAGGAGAGGAGTTGAATATAAGTTAAAATGAAAAGAATGTAAGTAGAAAGCAATATAGTTGCTTAAAGATTTTGAAATCTATTGAGGAATCCTGAGCAAAGCAACTGACAGTTTTGTAAAGGTACCTAGGGAAAGAGGTAGGGGATTAAAGATAACAGAAGAAAGCTGGAGGAGGAATGGCAAGACTTTTCAGATAGGGGATAGGTGGTGAGAGGAGAGAGAAGTGCCTGATATGCACTGGGGTGGGGCAGTGGAAGGTGGAATTAATGAGAAAACAAGAAACAGTGTTGGCTGTCATTGTCCTCCTGTCCCCCATTCTCATCCACGCCCCCTCCTTGGACCACCCCGCCCTGCCTGTCCCCCGTTTTTGAGATTTTGTGGTGATAAGCTGTTATTTGTAATACTAACTGCAAAGCTCTCTGCAGACAGTGTTATCTACTTGATTGCTAGTGCGGACTATAATCAAACATGTTTACAAATAGATGAATGAACCTGCCCAGAATGCTTTAAATAGGTGGAGGTGACAGAAAAACAAATAAATATTTATCCTCCTTTGTCCTTGTTTGATTCATTCAGGCCTTGCTCTTTACTTCAGAATGATATAAATCTGTAGCAAGATATTAAAAAACAAAACCAAAACAACTCAAAAATATATCAAATATATTGGACGAGGAAAGATTGCTATCAAGAAGTGTTTTAAGATCAAATATACTAATACATTGGTGGCTTGAAGTAGAAACAAATGATCCAGCCTCTTTTAAATACAGTTGTTTGCATCAGGCTGTAGCTGGGTGATAGACTAAGGTTGTATTCCTTAGTAATATTCCAGCTGTTCCTTGGCAAGAAATTAATTCCAATCTTCCGCACTCAAAACCATCACAAAGGCCAGTTGCTGTGCATGACATTCAGAAACAACAAAACAGGAAATAACTTCAATTCTGTAAGAAAGCTTAAAAAGTTTTTTATTTTTTCTTGTGTAATACAAAACAAATTATTACAGGAACTTATTTTGAGGGGGGGAAGGGTTTGTTGTTCTGACCATTACTTCTTCAGTTTTAAACTAATTGCACCCCTACTCTTTGCAACTAATTGCAAACCTACTAAAAGGTTTAAAAAATGGATTTAAGGTAGTGTGCTATTGGAGGTGGTTGAATCAGACAGGAAAAATGTGTCAATGACCACTTTTATAGGAGAGATCTACATTTTACATTCAAAAATAATTTTGTGGGATGTTGTTCTAGGTTGTTGAAGATACTAAAGAACATGGAGAAGGGCATAAACAGGAATTCTATCAAAGAAAAATAAAAAAAGTTTATCTTAAACTCTTCCATGTGCAGTTATACTTTGGTTCTTTGAGGATTTTTCTTTCTTGTTAATTTGTTTTTATGCTATTAAGATCTCCTTGAGATGTAAGTACACCTAAAGCAATCATGAAACATGGTAGAAAGCCTAATGCTTCCACAACGATCAAAAGCATTGTGATTAATTTGATTTGGGTTGGAGGGCAGGGAAGGAGGAAGGAAAATGACAAAGTTATCAGCTTCTCAGTAATGCTTAGGCAAGCTTTCCGCATGACTAATACAGCCACACACCTTGATCATGTAAAAATTAACAGAGCAGAAAAGTAGGATTTGTTTGAATATTATGAAGAAATAAAAGATTTTGAAGAGTGACACAGCACATGTGTAAACAATTGAAGGTTTTAGGTCCACTTGTTATAACCATATTAATGCACTACTGGGGAAATCCATTTTCAGCTACAAGTACTGGAATTACCTGAGAGCATTATCTGTCCCTATACATTGTGTAATCACGGTGTGCGTATGTGCATGGATACATGCACTTAAATAATGGAGTGTTTTCTTTTGTGTGTGCAATAAGAAGGTTTGAGATGACAATGAAACTGAAAAAAAAAAGTATTTTTCAAGAATATTAGATCTCTGTTCTTTTGATGGCTCTATATACTGTGGAATTAAATGCAGCTAGAGTGTTGTTTTGCACCTAGGTGATTGCTGTTTGATTGTAAACATGCCGGTCAGTTCTTATAGAAGACATGCTGAAAATCTGCTTGGTAGCTTTGGTTTGCTTTTTCTCCTTTTAAATTGAGGGCAATGTAAAACACATTTTTCCTATTCATCTGTGACTTCTATGCATTTGCCATGTTTGGACAGAAGTAACTTTGAACATACCAGTGGCAGCACTGATTACCTTTTTTTCTTAGCTTGCATCCTTTACTTCAGGTATTAAACTAATTAGTATAGCAGAAATATTAATATTTATGTAAAGTTACAAAGCCGTTACAACAGTGACGAGCAGAGCATTTCTGAGGCAGTGTAGTCAACATATCCTCACTGAGGGGTTCATTCTGCAAACTTAAAGATAGGTACAAACATGTTATGACAGTGTATGTGAATTCCATTTCCAAATTAGTTAAAAAATACCATGATATGCCATTGCAAACTTTCATTATTATATCTTGTGTTATCAACTTGCCATTTTTGAAATCTGTTACAACTTAGTTAACTAAGTGTGATTTATAAATTTAGTGTTTAATTGGTGTGGCAGAGCTCAGACAAGTAATGTCACAAAAGTTTGGGGCTTTTTTGGTACATTGCCTATATGATAAAGAGCTACTTTGTATGGATATCCTTCTGTGAAAGCTAAACTTTAACAGGGAGGTGAGAGTATTATTTTTTTGTGGACTATATTCTTTTTCCACTTCATACTGGACAAAATAATTCTTGAAGACTTTAGGATTTGCCTGATCTATGATGAGTGTGATCAGATGAGCACTGGCAGTCACATAATGATTAAAATGTTGCAATACTAAATAAAATGGATTAGCATGCACCAGGAGACCAAAGAGTATGCCTGCAATTCATTAATGTGCCTCGTAACTGACATTGTAATGTCTAGAACCGCAAGCACTTAGAAGCAGATGATTGATCATAATGCATTTAGCTTGCAGTAGCTGAAAAAGCAGGAAAAACAGTGTTCATAAAGAAAACTGTTTTGATATTCATGGATTTCTATTGTTACTTCATGGTTTTTAAGATTGGGTAGTCTCACTTCACAGAATCACAGAATTATCAAGGTTGGAAAAGACCTAGAAGATCATCTAGTCCAACCATTACCAATACTTCCCAGCTAAATCATATTCCTCAACACAACGTTCAAACGTTTCTTGAACACTCCCATGGTCGGTGACTCCACCACCTCCCTGGGCAGTGCATTCCAATGCCTGATTACCCTTTCCGAGAAGTAATACTTCCTAATGTTCAGCCTGAACCTCCCCTGTCTCAGCTTGAAACCATTCCCTCTAGTTCTATCACTGATTACACGAGAGAAGAGGCCGACCCCCAGCTCACCACAACCTCAATCTTTGTCAGAGTTCATCAGAGTAATGCCCACTGAAATTTGTTAAAGATGCCCAGAATTTGTAGTTGTCCCCTGCCTTTTTTCCCTTCATACGCTTTCACTCCCCACCCTTTTTTGATACAAACAATTAATCAAACAGTGGACACTTGTTCCAGAGCTGCTGTCCTCTGCACAGTGTTCGCAGGAAATGTGAAGAATATCTTTACTGATAGTGAAGAGAGAGCAGGCTGCAGTTGCTATTGGGCTAATAATATATTTAGGCAATTTGAGTTTTCATCAGTTATGCAAAGTGGATGGTTTAAAATAAACATTACAAAGATAATCCTTAAAATACCAAGAACTCTAATATCATGGTAGCTTAAGTGACATTTTAAACTTTTGGACCTTAAATAGATTGTTTTTCATTTGTGCTCATTTCTTTATGTTGTTTGGAGCAGTATGGCGTTGTTCGGATAGTAACAAATATTTTCTTTACTCCACTATCTTATATGTACAAACTTTATTCTAAATAAATGCACCATCCTTACAGCAAAAACAAGGGAATTTATGATTTACAGCATAGTACAAATGTGGGAAATACCCCAGTGTGCTTTCTCAGCAATAATTTCTCTCCCTTGTTAATAAATTGCTAGGCCAACAAATTTGAACTTAATGAACTCAAACCGAATTATTGCCTCATGAAACACTTCAGTGCCATAGTTATTAAATGAAATTTTCCCTCTTAAATATTTTATATGCAAAATAATACCTTGGTAGAGATAGCGTGTTCTAAAACTCATTAATTAAAAGTCAGTATCTTACAGATATTTCCAGAAAACGTAACTCAAACGTTATTTCAATCTCAGCACATGGGTTGCCCCCCCCTCCCCGAATAATTGACTGATATCTACCACTTTAAAGAGACATTTGAAAAATGTTACATGCATTGAATTGTAGCAAAAATCAAGCTTTGTTACCTTCACTGAAGGTGGAAGGCTGCCAGAACAATTGGCGGTGGGCAGCTGGAGAACCATGGGAATAGGCCTGGACAGTGCTTGAGAAGGAAAATATATTCAGCTTAATAACAGAAAAGATGGAAAGCAATGATTCAGGCAGTAAAATGTGGAAATAATATTTTTTGTATTTTAAGTGTTACCTAGTGATATTAGTATGTTTTGACCATTTCAAACAATTTCTATTTGATTGTTTTGGTTTTTTTTTTTTGTCTTTTGAGGACTTTTATGTTGTAGTTGTGCAGTATTTCCAATAAAAGTTGCTTTGAAAAAAAGTATTGGATATTACAGCTCCTGTCCATTTCTTTGGTTAAGGTGAGTTAAGCTACTGAAAAAAAACCAATCCCCCCCCTCCCCCCAAACCCTCCAAACCCCCCAAAAAATCCCCAAAACAAACCCAAAACAAAACAAAAACCCAAAATACTGCTGTCCATTGGATATGTTTCCATTTTGATTATGGCAAGATTATTGTCTCTGCCTATTACTGTCCAATGTTTTCAAATTTTACAGGTTTCTATACTCCATCTAGGCAGAAAGGAGTCTACATCCACTGTTCTGCATTTGTCCACGTTTATACATGTTTACGGTCTAAGTCCAGTATGCAGAGCTATGCTAGAGATACATGAGTGATATCTGAAAAAGGTCTTGAAGAAGCATGGTTGCATTAGTATAATTAATATGGCTTTGTATACTGCGTCCTGTCCCACACTCAGCCTGTCTGGCACTTGTCTGAGAGGCTCTGAATGATGTGTGATGATGAGAGGTGTGATGTTTTTCTAGCTGAGGGCTGTAATTCCTTGCCATGGGGTCATAAAGAAGTTCAAAGGCAGATAAAATGACAGCAGTCAGCAGCAGCAGCTCAGTTCCTGCAACGCAGGAGTAATTGCAGCCATTATTACAATTGACTCTCGCTTCTTTCCCCTGAAGGGACTGAGTAGCTGCCAATTTACTAAGCTGCAAGAAAACTGATGAGCCAGAAGATGGGGGTCATAACGAAAGTTGAGGAACTGATCAAGGCAAAATTCATTAGTCCTGAGTAGCCATAAGAGAAGAGAAGACAGTGCTCACTGGTTATCAGTGATGCCCAGGAGGGAGGTGAATTCTGACTTCTAGGTTGGTTTGTTTCACTTGCACTTCTTTTCACAAAGAGAAGTGAGACATATTCTAGCATCTTTTGTCCTATTTTGTTTAAAACAAACCAACCACACAGCAGGGGCATCCGCCATTTTTATGTAACTTATCTAGAAGGAGCTTATTTTACCTTGTTTATCTGGGTGTTTTTTGCGTCCTCTGTAATCATTCGTGTGCATTAGGTATTTACTTCCCTTCTACAGCTGAGAAAGGGTTATATATAACTTGCTTCATCTTTTCTATTTAATAAGAGTGTGCCGTTGGTGAAACTTATAGAAGCCTGATTTTAGGATGATCTTAGGTATTTGAACTTGCTTACAGTAAATGTGTACTATTAGCAGTTTAGATGTGAAACTTGTGTGTCTTTATTGGTGTTCTCGGCAATAAATACTAATGCAGAAATAAAAGGATTACATTTATACAAAGATGTGTTTCATGGGCTCTGTTCTTCCTCTGTCTCTCATTGATGAGGTATGGAATATTAGAACATATCTCTTAATGTATGCAGGTGGAGCTGTACTGGAGTTTCACAGGGAGAAGAAAAAATGAAGGTTAATAGAGTGCACTGTAGGTACGACACCAGAAGATGTTATCTCATCACATTTCTACATGATTCTCTGGTGCTGGCTGTTCAGGTCTTCTAATTGTGCAGGTCTTTTATCTGAAGACCTAAATTTCATTCTCCTACACTGCATGCAGATGTATTTTTAAATTAACCTTAAGAAGCCTCTGTAGATTTTTTTTCTAGCTGCTTGTCCTTCTAAATGGAAAAGTTAAAGTATTTACAGGGCAGTTTAAGGAAAGCTGTTACTTGTAGGATACCTGGGGTGAATCTCCAGCTCTGTGAATGTCAGATGGAGCTTTGCCATTAATGTCAGAGTGGCCAGTTTTTCATTTTAGTCCAATATTTTGTTTCATTCCTGAATTCTTGTTCATCTCAGTTTCTTAAATGACATGGTCATGCTGGGAAAATGTACCTTCTTCTAGCTTCAGTGAGTTTGCAGACTGCAGCTGCCCATTCTTGCTAATATAGAAGGATTTTTTTGAAGATTTTCTGTTCTCAAAAAATCATTGTAGCGTGTTACAAGCCTCCCTACACACAATTTGTACAAAATGCTGCTGCTGGGTTTCTGAATATCCTGAAATTGAGCAATTTTATGATTCTAATTCTAGTTCTCTTTTTCTGCTTGTGAGATTCTTTTTTATGGTGTTATTTTGATTAAGACTTTGTAATTTTGATGCAACTTCTTTGTGATGAGATGTACCCGCCTACCTTCAGTTATGAGCCAGAACAGTTTTTTCATAGTTGTGCTTCACCAGGAGATGAAGTGGATTCAGTTTGCTCGTGTCTAGACCAGGCTGTTGCTGTTAGATCAGCCTGTAAATCAGTGCTTCACTTTTTTTTTTTTTTCACTTTCCATGAACGAATTGCCACTGTAGTTGCTGTTCTTTACTACTCTCCGATTTGTAAGGCATCTTGACTTACCTGAACATAATACTATTTTTCGTTCTCTATTATTGCATGATTTTGAAGGCTGTTCTAATAGAACATTGAGGAAAAAAAATTGTAAACTTGAAAAACGTAAAAGTTAAGCTTCTATTTGCTACATTACTCAGAGTTTATTAATCGTTTCAGAATAAAGGTTTAAGTAGTGATCAAGGCCCATTGCCCCACCAGAGAATGTGCTCTGAAACAGAATTAACGTTGCTGTTGGCAAGTTTTGCTTTTTCAGTTTCATTGAATTCTGATGAGCAAGATTTATTTATTTGTTGTGTATGAAGATGGATGGGATTTTCACTGAAAAGTGAAAAGAATGCAGGAGACAGGTGGAATCATTACGCTACAAGGGAGCCACATGGCTGTACCTTATTCTAGTCCTACCTGTATTGTTTGTGTGACAATGCGAAGTTCAGTGAAACAAACAAAAGATAAAGGTGGAAATGGTAAATGGATTATCTTTGATAATGCAAGTTTTAGTGCTCTTTCTACCAACTAGCTCCCTGGTTAGTAACACAGAGTATGAGGTTATTTGAAAGGAGTGTATTGTGGTTTCTTTTGGGGATTGGGGTTTTTCTGTTTTGTTTTTTTTTTTTAAAACTTTTATTTTGTCAAAGTATTTTCTTTAATGGTTGCGCTGTATTTGTGCAGTTTGTATTTTTGTGTTGAATGTTAGCCTTTGCTTCTCATTAGAAGAAAACAATTTCATTTCAGGCTTGAATTTGATTTTTAAATAAGGTGCTTCTAGGTCATAATTTTGGAGTTTTGGAAGAGTGATATTCATAAAAATATAGACCAGTAATTAATTAAGACAAAGGCATTTTGGTTCATTAAGGCTGTATTAATTTTAGACCCAATCTTGAAACATGAGTATAGTACAGATGTTTTATAGCTGGACCCTTGTTTTATTTTTGACTGTCATAAAAACGTTTGAATACTTTCTCTGTTATTCGAAGGTGTTAGTCTTTATCTGAGTTATAAATTAATTTGGTTAAATTGTGTATCTGTAATGGTTGCCTTTCTTAGCTTTAATCGTTGTAAATTCAAGATTTAAAAAAAAATCACTAAAACCTAATGGCAGTGGCTTGTAGGGGAGAGGGACCTGGGGGTCCTGGTGGACAGCAGGATGACCATGAGCCAGCACTGTGCCCTCGTGGCCAAGAAGGCCAATGGCATCCTGGGGTGTATCAGAAGGGGGGTGGTCAGTAGGTCGAGAGAAGTTCTCCTCCCCCTCTACTCTGCCCCGGTGAGACCGCATCTGGAATATTGTGTCCAGTTCTGGGCCCCTCAGTTCAAGAGGGACAGGGAACTGCTGGAGAGAGTCCAGCGCAGAGCCACGAAGATGAT
>WKFP01015249.1:0-16548 GCA_011057875.1 Pterocles orientalis | reverse complement strand
AAAAAAAAAATCAAAACCAAACCAACCCACTCTATTTCTCTATTTTTGGTTGAACTAAGTTTAAGGAGGATGTCTTCCAAGGACAGAAAATGCTGAAGTGACTGACTGGGTTAGGAAGGATTTCTGCTTCCCAAGAGCCTCTGTGTAGCATTGCTGTTGTCATGGCATCAGCCCTTTCTTGGCCCAGGCGCAGAGGAGTGTATGGCAAAACTGTTGGTCCTTTCACTGTGTTACAATAAATATTACAGAAGTGGGAAGAATTCATAAATCGTAGTTCAGTCTCCTTAGTTTTCTGTTTCTAGATGTTAGTGGGAAATTGCTGCTTTACATTGGCTTCTAGAAAATGTCTGTACCTCCATGGAATCTAAGGCATGTTCTTCAAAGTTATTCTGCCTGCATGCACACACTCAAAGTTATATATTTATGTATTTTGTAAGAAGAAAATTTGTTTTTCAGTTTTTGTTCAGATATTTCAAAAGTTTCTGCATTTCAGATTTTAAGAAAATCTGAAATTTGATGGGGTTTAATGTCTCCTTTCTGCTAGGGTGAATATTTCTTAAACAGGTGAGAATTTATAACATCTAACCAAAAGCTGCTGTGTGGGTCTATACTTTCTTTAGCTTATTTTTTCTCTTAAATTGAAGTTCATAATGTCAGTTGTTTAAATGAAGCTTTTCTTTTCATGGCTCTGTGAGCAGCAGGTGTCTAAAATCTCCCTAGCTGGAAAAAGTACCATTGGCACAATCTAGAGCTCTCCGTATTTCATTAAAATACTCCTAATGAGGTTTTTTGTGTGTTTTGTTGCAATTTATATCATCACAGAAGGGCCATTCAGTTTGATAGGATCAGGAACCTGAACTATTAGTTTCATTAATATCAGCGGGGAAATCCAATAGTGATCCCTTTATGATAAAATGGGGTATGTTTGGAATTTAGGATATTCAGAAAGCCATAGATGCGCTTTTTTTTTCTGTGATGTGAAGGTGTTCATCATAGTTAATCCTATTTGTATGGCACTTTAAAAAGTGATGAAACATTTCCTTTTTTTTTTCTTAAATTAATTGTAATTTGTAAATATTTTCAATTTTGCCTATTACTTAGAGGTTAGGTTCATAAGTAAAAAAAGCTTTGGAAAACTTTCTCCAGGAGGAAATGTTACTTTTGCTGATACTTACTGAAGAAGAAATTATGAATTATTTTTACTTGTGAAATATGATGTCATATAATTACATTTTATTTTACTAAAGTGGGAGGTAGTAAATAAAATAAGTTTTCATATATGCGATGAGGACTAATTGTCTTAGCACCTTACTGTTTGCCGTCAATAAATAAAAGCATTGTGCTTGGTCAACAATACTTTTTGCTGGTCAATGTCATAGAATCATAGAATTGTTTGGGTTGGAAGGGACCTTAAAGATCACAGAGTTCCAACTCCCCTGCCATGGGCAGGGACACCCTCCACTAGCCCAGGTTGCTCAAAGCCTCATCCAGCCTGGCCTTGAACACCTCCAGGGATGGGGCATCCACAGCTTCCCTGGGCAACCTGTTCCAGTGCCTCACCACCCTCATAGTGAAAAATTTCTTCCTTATATCTAATCTATATCTATCCTCTTTCAGGTTGAAGCTGACCCCTCGTCCTATCACTACATTCTCTGATCAAGAGTGCCTCCCTGTTTCTCCTGTAGGCCCCCTTTAAGAACTGTTAGGCTGTCATATTTGTTTGTCTCCACAGGTAAATTTGGAAGAAAACAGGAACTCCATCATTTGGAGATTTTCTTAGTTCATTAGAGGATCTTTGCCGGTGCGGTATTGTACCAGTTTTTTTTATTGTCCAGTGACAACTGTACTATAAAGAAGTTCTTAAATTTTGCATGACCACTGTTCTAGATTTTAAAATATCACAAAAAACATTCATAATCTATCCTTCCTCTAGGAGTTCAAACACATTGTTAGCAGTTTGTCTGGACTGTGAATACATAACAAGATCGCCATGGTGTACGTAAAGCTTCAGTAAAAAAAAACACATAAAGATGTGAATTCAGAAAACCATAACTGTACATGGTACTTTTAAAATACACAGATCCTTCTGGTCTGCAGAGAACATTCTTGATAAATCTTCCAAGAAAGTTTTCAGTTATAAAGCACTTGCAAAGAAGAGTACAGATGGCTACTTAAAATTTTACTAGCAATAGTTATGTTTAAAATTGTCCTTGTATCAACGAGAGGTGCTCTGGGTGCTCATGAGAGGGGAAGTGTTTAAAACTATGTGTGAGTTTGAGATGGTGGCTACGGGGATGCCTGTTTCAGCTAAATGGAAAAAAAAATCATGGGCGAGTGGAAGGGGCCAAACAATAAAACTGAAGAAAATTGAGGAATTTCCAGGTAATAATAGGTTTCACATATGTTAAACTGGCATCCCTTTGGGATGAAAAGTGTGTGAAGCAAGTAGCAAGAAATGAACTCTGAAATGGAATGAATTTCTGTGTGTTATGAGTTGTATTATCTTAAGGAATATGATTGTCTCTTTTAATATGAGGCAACGTTATAAATTGCCATTGGGATAAGAATAAAGGTGAAAGCCTTGAAGATAGGCTATACTTGTTCATGATGGCTTTGAATTTTATTTACATGTTTACTTAGCAGCCCTATCTTTGTGTCATCTCATGATGTTTCATGAAGCAGCAGAAGTCAAGATCATAGCCCAGGCAAGCCGCAGTTGCTTCAACCTCTCTAGCTAATAAGATGCTGATTTCTGAATGAACTCCATGGTGCACAGGAGCCCTGCTGGAAAGTAGTTACCATAATTGTTCAAATTGGAGCTTTGCACTTGTATTTCACATAGGGGAGTGGGGTTGCCAACAGATGGAACCGTTTTGTCTCTCTTTCTTGATAGCAAGGCTGAGTGACAAGAAAAAGAAAGCATGTGCATGCAGAATAGTGTATGATTTGGATCACGCTTTCTGTACCTCAGCTGAACTCTGAATTGTAGAATAGTTGAAGAATTCTGTCCATCTAATATTCTTCCAAAATAGCTATGAAATTGGCTATGGTACCTTTAAGTCAAGAACTTTGCTTTCCAGTAATAGCTCTAAATTGCTTTGTGTTAAAATGTACAAATTTATGTAGAATTCAGTTCCTTATATTGATGCAACAGCTCACACAGTTTTTTTCAGAAATAACAAAAAGGTTATTGGAGCATCACTAAATGGCATGCGCAGAATTTTTTTGTAATGGCAATGCATGGTTGCAACATGGACTTTTTCCCCCCTTCCCTTTTAGCATGTTTCTGCACAAGTGAGAAACCTGTGAATATTTGGAATTATAACTCTCCTCTCTGTTGTCATCTTCTTCCTTAATTTTTGAGGACTGAGAAACTGAAGCTTTTAATTTATGTATGTATGTATTTGTTTGTAGCTGTTGTCTTTGAACATCTCTTTTCAGATTGTCTTAATTCATTGTGACCATACACTAAAGCCTTTTCTTCTGGGACTGTAGAGAAGGGGAGTGGGGAAACTTATGGTCCATATCCTCTGCTGTAACTTAGGTTCCTTAAATCTTATTAAGACCTGAGGTATTTAGTGGCTGCTATTATGTTTAATTTAATTGAAGCTAAGCATCTATCTAGAGTAAAAACTTACTTGGGTTTAGGTAGGGAGGCAGATGCTCCTGTGATTATGTAAACTTTATTTTTGGGGAGAACTCGCAGAAACCTGTGAAAATTCAAAGATCTGTGTGAAGTAACAGTACCATGGTTACGGATTTGTGCACCTGCTCTAAACATGGGAAAACTGGGCTTATTTCTGAAACCTTAATTCATCCACTTAAATGTAACCAATTTAACATTGTGCGTTAGATACTGTAATATGCTATTTTCTTCCACAGATTCACTACTTCATTCAGTGCATTGTTTACTTAGTAGCTGTTTGATAGTTTCATAGAATCATGGAATCATTAAGGTTGGAAAAGACCTCAAGGATCACCACCTAACCTACTAAACCATGTCCCTAAGCACCACATCTACACATTTCTTGAACACCTCCAGGGGTGGTGACTCAACCACCTCCCTGGGTAGCCTGTTCCAATGGCTGATCACTCTTTCAGTGAAGAAATTTTTCCTAATATCCAGCCTAAACCTTCTCTGGTGTAACTTGAGGCCATTTCCTCTTGTCCTATCACTTGTTACTCTAGAGAAGAGGCCAGCACCCACCTTACTACAACCTCCTTTCAGGTAGTTGTAGAGAGTGATAAGGTCTCCTCTCAGCCTCCTCTTCTCTAGACTAAACAACCCCAGCTCCCTCAGCCACTCCTCGTCAGACCTGTGCTCCAGACCCTTCACCAGCTTCGTTGCCCTTCTCTGGACCTGCTCCAGCACCTCAGTGTCCTTCTTGTGGTGAGGGGCCCAAAACTGAACACAGTATTCAAGGTGCGGCCTCACCAGTGCCAAGTACAGGGGCACAATCACTTCCCTAGTCCTGCTGGCCACACTGTTTCTGATGCAGGCCAGAATGCCGTTGGCCTTCTTGGCCACCTGGGTACACTGCTGGCTCATGTTCAGCTAGCTGTTGACCAGCACCCCTAGGTCCCTCTCTTCTGGGCAGCTTTCCAGGCACTCACCCCCCGAGCCTGTAGCATTGCAGGGGGTCGTTGTGACCAAAGTGCAGGACCCGGCCCTTGGCTTTATTGAACTTCATACAATTGGCCTCAGTCCATCGGTCCAGCCTGTCCAGATCCCTCTGCAAAGCCTTCCTACCCTCAAGGAGGTCAACACACCTGCTCAGTTTGGTGTCATCAGCAAAATTACTGAGGGAGAACTCAATCCCCTCATCCAGGTCATTGATAAAGATGTTAAACAGGACAGGCCCCAATACCGATCCCTGGGGAACACCACTGGTGGTGACTGGCCGCCACCTGGACTTAACTCCGTTCACCACGACTCTCTGGGCTCAGCCATCCAGCCAGTTTTTTGTCCAGCAAAGAGTGTTCCTGTCTAAGCCGCGAGCCACTAACTTTTCTAGGAGAATGCTGTGGGTCACGGTGTCGAAGGCCTTGCTAAAGTCCAAGTAGACAATGTCCACAGCCTTTCCCTCATCCACTAGATGGGTCACCTGGTCACAGAAGGAGATCAGGTTGGTCAAGCACGACCTTCCTTTCATGAACCCGTGCTGGCTGGGCTTGATCCTCTGGGTGTCCTGTAGATGCCGTGTGAGCACACTCAAGATGAGCCGTTCCATAATCTTCCCTAGTACCGAGGTCAGGCTGATAGGCCTGTAGTTCCCTGGGTCCTTCTTACAGCCCTTCTTGTAGATGGGTGTCACATCGGAAAGTTTCCAGTCTTCTGGCACCTCCCCTGTTAGCCAGGACTGTTGATAAATGATGGAGAGTGGCTTGGCAAGGTCCCCTGCCAGCTCCCTCAGTGCTCTCGGGTGGATCCCATCTGGCCCCATAGACTTATGTGGGCCCAAGTGGTGTAGCAGGTCATTAACTGCTTCCTCCTGAATTGTGGGAAGGCTATCCTGGTCTTTGTCCCTGCCTGTCCGTTCAGGGAGTTGAATATCCTGAGGATAGCTAGTCTGACTGTTGAAGACTGAGGCAAAGAAGGCATTAAGCACCTCAGCCTTTTCCTCATCCTTGGTGACAATGTTCCCTCCTGTGTCCAGCAAGGGATAGAGATTCTCCAAAGTTCTCCTTTTGTTGATGTATTTGTAAAAACATTTTTTATTATCTTTTACCGCTGCAGCCAGGTTATAGAATCATAGAATGATTAGGGTTGGAAGGGACCTTAAAGATCATCAAGTTCCAACCCCCCTGCCATGGGCAGGGACACCTCCCACTAGCCCAGGTTGCCCAAAGCCACATACAGCCTGGCCTTGAACACTTCCAGGGATGGGGCATCCACAACTTCCCTGGGCAACCTGTTCCAGTGTCTTACCACCCTCATAGTGAAAAATTTCTTCCTAATGTCTAACCTAAATTTACCCTCTTTTAGCTTATACCCATTACCCCTTGTCCTCTCACTACACTCCCTGAGGGGGGGCCCGCGCCTCGAACCCTGTACTCTCGCCTCCCGGCAGCCGGGCGCTAACCGGGGCCGCACCTGCTTAGCCTATGGCGCCACTCGGGTTGAGTTCTAGTTGGGCTTTTGCCTTCCTAATTTTAACTCTGCGTGACCTGGCAAGATCCCTCTACTCTTTTTGGGTTGCCTGACCCTTCTTGCAGAGGTTGTATACTCTCCTTTTTTCCCCTGAGTCCCAGGAAAAGCTCTTTGTTTAGCCAGGCTGGTCGTCTTCTCTGGCACTTTGTCTTTCTGCAGATGGGGACAGCCTGTTCCTGTGCTTTTAAAACCACCCTCTTGAGGAATGTCCAGCTTTCCTGGGCCCCCTTGCCCTTCAGGGCAGTCTCCCAAGGGACTCTCCCAACCAGTGTCCTAAACAGCCTGAAATCTGCCCTTCGGAAGTCCATCTTAGTGGTTTTACTGGCACCTCTCCTTACTTCACCAAGGATCAAGAACTCTATCATTTCATGGTCATTAAGGCCAAGACAGCCTCCGACCACCATATCTCCCACCAGTCCTTCTCTGTTTGTGAACAGCAGGTCAAGCGAGGCACCTCCCCTGGTAGGCTCGCTTACCAGCTGTGTCAGGAAGTTATCTTCCACACACTCCAAGAGTCTCTTAGACTGTTTCTTTTCTGCTGTGTTGTATTTCCAGCAGATGTCTGGCAAGTTGAAGTCTCCCACAGGAACATGTGGGAGCGATCATGAGACTTCTGCCAGCTGCTTACAGAATGCCTCATCTCCTTCCTCCTGCTGGGAGGGTGGCCTATAACACACTCCCAGCAGGATATCAGCCTTGTTAGGCCTTCCCCTCATTCTTACCCATAAGCATTCAAATTTATCATCGTAATCCTTGATTTCTATACAATTAAAACACTCCTTAACATATAGAGCCACCCCACCTCCTCTCCTTCCTTGCCTATCCCTTCTGAAGAGCTTATAGCCATCCATTGCAGCACTCCAGCTACGAGACTCGTCCCACCATGTTTCTGTGATGGCCACTAGGTCATAGCTGTTCTGTTGCACAATGGTCTCCAGCTCCTCTTGCTTGTTGCTCACACTGCATGCATTAGTGTAGATGCACTTGAGCTGAACCGTTGAATCCACTCCTACCCTCAGCGTGCCACCCCAGGTCTGTCTGTAATGGGCCTCGTAATTCCCCCTTCCCCCTTCGAACCTAGTTTAAAGCCTTCTTGAGCCCTGCAAGCTTACGAGCGAGAATCCTCACCCCCCTATAAGACAGGTGAACTCCATCTGTCGCTAGCAAGCCTGGTGCCACATAAGCCTCCCCTTGATAAAAAAAAAACAAACTTGCACCTCTGGCACCAGCCTCTGAGCCAGGTGTTGATCAGGTGTGTTCTCCTGATCCTCTCAGTATTCGTCCCTGCCACTGTGGGGATTGAGGAGAACACTACCTGTGCTCCTGATCCTCTAATCAATCACCCCAGTGCCCTGAAGTCCCTTTTAATTGCTTTAGTACTTCTCTCTGAAACCTCATCGCTTCCAACCTGCATGACCAGCAGCGGGTAGTAATCAGAGGGCCGTACCAGACTCGGGAGCTTCCTGGTGACGTCTCTGACCCGGGCCCCAGGGAGGCAGCAGACTTCCCTGTGTAAAGGGTCAGGACGACATATTGGTCCCTCTGTTCCCCTCAAGAGGGAATCACCGATGACCATTACCCTCCTTCTTTTCTTAGCTTTGGCAGTTGCAATGCGTGGGGCCGACTGTCTCAGCTGAGGCGACCCCCTGGATGGCCCTTCCTCTTCCTCCTTATTTTCCTGGTCCTCAAGCTCCAGGGCCCCATATCTATTGTGTAAAGTCAATTGGGAGGGTAAGGAAGGTTGGGAGGGGATTTGCCTCCTCCCCCGGGCTTCAATTTCTTTTCATGGAGTGACCTGTGCCTTTTTTATCGCACGCTGTTGAAAAGTACCTTACAGAAGGAATCCTTTGCCAGTAAAGGAATGTTCTGTGAGGAAATGATCAGTAATGGCTGTGTTTGCCTATTTGAGGCACAGTGATTAATTTATTTTTCATCAGTTCCTGTTAGGTAAAGGAACATAATTGCTTCTTCCATATGACCACACAGTTCCAAGAAACAGAATGAATGATCCAAACATCTATGTATTTTGCATTCTCTGTTTTCTGTGTCTTTTTGGAGGGTTAGGAGGGAATAGTTTTTTGTCAGATTATGCCTGCTCAAAATACTGCTGTCACAGGTCTCGACTGAAGTTCCAGTAGCTCAGCAGTTCTGCAAATCAAACCCTAGAGCCTAAAGTCAGGTACTAGGAAATGAAAAATATACAGTGAAATGACTATGCTAAGGCTTTTGATTTGCACTGGGTAGAAATGGGCAAAGGCAAAGATAAGAGCTAACTTTCCAGGATAGTACAGAGTCATTTTAATTATGTGATCCTCCTTTTTTTTTTTTTTTCTGTATTTTGCAGCGTATACAGGAAGGGAGCTTTCATCTTCGTATGTCCTAGATCCATCCTGTACAACAAGCAAGGTGTGGGCCTGATGGTGCTTAGAATTGTATTGATACTGCAAAATACACACACATAGCTGCTGAAGTGAGGGTTCTGAATTACATCTATAGGAAGTGAATAGAGAGATTTGTAACATATGAGAAGTAACATCTGATGTGGTAACTATCTTAGATTGTTGGTCAGGAATGTATTTTTGAAACAAATTTCTTAGTTGTCCCCACTTATGTGTTGGCTTTCATCATAGAGCCATCTCAAAATACACATGCTGGATTTCTTTATAATATTGTGATGGGGAGTGATGTGGAGCGGGATGTGCTCCAGTTGCGTATCCAATACACTCCACTGCAAACAAGCTTACTGCATGGCACTAACTAGAGCTAATCTAAGTGTCCCTTCTTGCCTTTTGTTCTCTTGCTTCTTTTTAATGTCAGGTTGTCACTACAAAATGTTTTGCAATAATAGTTCGAATTGTTAAGTGGTTCTATTATGCGATGCAGGAATTTTGCTTGACTAAATAAAGAACCTGAAATTGATGATGTGACTACCTCATATATAACAGATGAGCATGAAGCTGCAGACTTAACATGCAGAGGCAACTTCAATTCTAGCATCTCCTTGCTCATCAGGGCTTGAGTTGGCAAACTTCATGTTCTTTTAACATCATTTTTTGTGTGTGTAATTATATACTATATGCTTCACTGCAGTTTCATTTTGAGACCTCATTAGATTGACTGTAAGAGAGAGTACATATGTCTTTACTCGTGGCAGTTTCTATTCCAATCCGTGATATGTAACTATCACCTAAAATCTATATTAAAAGTTTTTAGGCTGTGATAAAGGGATGTAAGTCTCTAAAGATTTGAAAAGCCTGATGAAAGGAAACTAAGGAGGCTAAGCCTAAATATAGTTTAAAAGGAGGGGAAATCAATATAAAATTGTGGAGAAAAACTAATATCATCGAAGCAATTTCTAGTCACTGTTTCTCAAACTCTGGTACATAAATGTGTCTGAATTTTTCTTTAACATGAAAACAAATTTTTGCCACCTTTCTGTTGCAAAAATTAGCCTTCCTTACAAGATGAAAAGGCTGAAATCATAGAATCATATAATGGTTTGGGTTGGAAGGGACCTTAAAGATCATCTAGTTCCAACCACCCTGACTTGTGCAGGGACACCTCTCACTAGACCAGGTTGCTGAGAGCATCATCCAACCCAGCCCTGAACACCACCGAGGATGGGGCATCCACAGCTTCTCTGGGCAAACAGTTCCAGTGTCTCACCATCCGCACAGTAAAAAATTTCTCCCTAATATCTAACCTGTTTCGACAACCATTACACCTTGTCCTAACGCTACACTCCCTGATAAAGAGTCCCTCCCCATCTCTCCTGTAGGCTCCCCTTAAGTATTGGAAGGCTGCTATAAGGTCTCTCTGGAGTCTTCTATTCTCCAGGCTGAACAACCTCAACTCTCTCAGCCTGTCTTCATATGAGAGGTGCTCCAGTCCTCTGACCATCTTTGTGGCCTTCCTCTGGACTCACTCCAACAGGTCCATCTCTTTCTTATGTTGGGGGCACCAGAACAGGATGCAGTACTCCAGGTGGGGTCTCACAAGAGTAGAGGGGGAGAATCACCTCCTTCAACCTGCTGGTCACACTTCTTTTGATGTAGCCCAGGATACAGTTGGCTTTCTGCTGGCTCATGTTCAGCCTCCAACCAACACCCTCATGTCTTTCCTCCCAGGGCTGCTCTCAAGACATTCTCTGCCAGCCTGTATTTGTGCCTGGGATTGTCCTGACCCACGTGCAGGACATTGCACTTGGCCTTGTTGAACTTCATGAGGTTTACATGACCCTGCTTTCATCTCCTCAGGTCCCATAGACTTGTGCAACTTCAGGTTCCTCAGATGGTCTTGAACCTGATCTTCTATCTAGGGCAGGTCCTTATTCTCTCAGTTCCTGCCTTTGCCTTCTGCAGCAGGGGTGGTGTGGCTTGAACAGTTGGTGCTGAGGACTGAGGCAAAAAACGTGTTGAGTACCTCAGCCTTCTCCATATCCCGGGTAACTGGCTCTCCCATTTCCTCCCGTAGAGGGCCCACATTTTCCCTAATCTTCCTTTTATCACTGATGTACTTATAGAAGCCTTTCTTGTTGCCCTTGATGCCCCTGGCCAGGTTTAATTCCATCAGGGCTTTAGCTTTCCTAACCTGATCCTTGGCTGCTTGGACAATTTTTCTGTATTTCTCCCAGGCTACCTGTCCTTGCTTCCACCCTCTGTAGGCTTCCTTTTTGTGTTTGAGTTTGTCCAGGAGCTTCTTGTTCAAACATGGAGGCCTCCTGGCATTTTTGCCTGACTTCCTCTTCATTGGGACACATTGCTCCTGAGCTTGGAGGAAGTGATCCTTGAATATTAACCAGCTTTCTTGGGCCCCTGTTCCCTCCAGGGCTTTATCCCATGCGACTCTTCCAAGCAAATCCATGAGGAGGACAAAGTCTGCTGTCCTGAAGTCCAGGGTAGCAAGCTTGCTGCTCGCCCTCCTCACTGCCCTGAAGATCCTGAACTCCAGTGTTTCATGGTCACTGTAGCTAAGGTTGTTCTTGAGGTTCACATTCCCCACCAGCCCTTCCTTGTTGGTGAGAATGAGGTCCAGCATAGAACCTCTCCTCCTTGTCTCCTCTATCACTTGGAGAAGGAAGTTATCATCAGCACATCCAAGGAACCTCCTGGCTTGCTTGTGCTGTTTTGTCCCTCCAACAGATATCAGGGTGGTTGAAGTCCACCCTGAGGATCAGGGCTCGTGAATGTGAGGCTGGTCCTATCTGTCTGTAGAAAGCCTCATCCACTCGATCTTCCTGGTCAGGAGGCCTGTAGGAAGCTCCCACTATAATGTCACCTGTCCCTTTCCTCCCTCTAATCCTGACTCACAAGCTCTTGGTCAGCTCCTCATCCATCCCCAGGTGGAGCTCCATGCACTCCAGCTGGTCACTGACATAGAGTGTGACACCCCCTTCTCCTCTCTCCTGCCTCTCCTTCCTAAAGAGCTTGTATCCTTCCATTCCAGCCACATTTCTGTGATGCCAATGAGATCACAGCCCTGCAGGTGTGGGCACATCTCTAACTCCTCAAGTTTATTCCCCATGCCATGTGTATTTACACAGAGGCACTGAGGTTGGGCCCCTGATGAGGCTGACTTACTTGTTGGAATTCCTTTCTGCTGCTCTTCAGGTGCTCTCTTGCTGACCTGTTGTCTTTCTCCAGGCTCTAGCATCTTTTTCTGGCACTGGCATCAGACTGGTAGTAGTGGGATGGATTGAAATTCCCCTCCCCGACAGCTTTAGTATATAAACTTCCAATTAAGGAGGAGAGAAACTATGATTGATTTATCTGAAGCATTCTAGTTAATGGCTTTTGATCTCTCTGGAATAATTTAGTTGTTTGAAGGGAATCAAATGCCATGGGGCTAGAATGAAGGAAAATTCTAAATCATGTTAAATTGTTAAGGGAATTTTCAGGTCTTTCAGAAATAAGTTTTAGTCTAATTGTCACAAACTTTTTGATAGCTTCCCCAGAGAATACCTTGCACTCCAGTGGCACAATGGATCAGCGAGCAGTACTTACAGGGCAGTATGCGGAGAAATGCCGAGGTTGTGAGTTCGAGCCTTACCTGGAGCAGGACTTTTATGGGCTCTGCCAGCCCAGGCTTTCCCCTCCACTGTCCCCCCCCAAGTTTTTTTGTGGTCAACGGCTCTATGTCTGGGTGAAGGCCGGTCACAAGTGGTGTCCCTCAAGGGTCTGTCTTGGGACCAGTGCTCTTCAATATCTTCATCAACAGCATAGATGAGGGAATCGAGTGCCCCCTCAGCAAATTTGCAGATGACACCAAGCTGAGTGGTGCAGTCGATACAACAAAGGGAAGGGATGCCATCCAGAAGGACCTGGACAGGCTGGAGAAGTGGGCCCATGAGAACCTAATGAGGTTCCACAAGGCCAAGTGCAAGGTGTTCCACTTTGGCTGGGGCAATTCCAGGTACCTGTATAGACTGGGAGAAGAACTCCTTGAGAGCAGCCCTGTGGAGAAGGGGTTGGGGATTCTGGTGGACGAGAAGCTGGACATGAGCCAGCAGTGTGCGCTTGCAGCCCGGAAGGCCAACTATGTCCTGGGCTGCATTAAAAAAGGGGTGGCCAGCAGGGAGAGGGAGGTGATTCTTCCCCTCTGCTCTGCTCTTGTGAGACCCCATCTGGAGTACTATGTCCAGGCCTGGGGCCCCCAGCACAAGAGAGATGTGGAGCTCTTGGAACGGGTCCAGAGGACGGCCAAAAAGATGGTCAGAGGGCTGGAGCACCTCTCCTATGAGGAAAGGTTGAGGGAACTGGGCTTGTTTAGCTTGGAGAAGAGAAGGCTCCGGGGAGACCTCATTGCGGCCTTCCAGTACTTGAAGGAAGCATATAAACAGGAGGGGAAGTGACTGTTTACAGGGGTCAATAGTGTCAGGATGAGGGGGAATGGTTTTAAACTAAGAATGGGGAGATTTAGGGTAGTTGTTAGGTGGAAATTTTTCACTCAGAGGGTGATAAGGCACTGGAACAGGTTGCCCAGGGATGTTGTGGATCCCCTATCCCTGGAGGCATTCAGGGCCAGGCTGGATGGGGCCCTGGGCAGCCTGTTCTAGTGATTGGCAACCCTGCCCGCAGCAGGGGAGTTGGAACTAAATGATCTTTAAGGTCCTTTTCAACACAGGCCATTCTATGATTCTGTGATTCTTAAGAGCTATTGCAAATAGCAAGGGTAAATTCAAGGAAACATGTAAGGATGTATTTTGGAAGTCTGATCAGAGATACTGTGATTTAAGCTCCAGAACCTCTGTATGGGCAGTAGGACAAGAGCAGTGTCAGAAATATGGATGGGCATTTTGTAAATTAGTAGTAGGATGGTAAGAAAGATGGATGTTAAAAAAACCCAGCATGTATGCTTATGTAAACACATACACAGAAGTGTGTGTGTGTGTGTATATATATATATATATGTTTACAACAAGAAAAATATACTACATGTATTATCTAGTACATCTTTCCATTATTGGAGCCTTATTACTTATGTCTGTGTGTGTGCACACACCCTTAAATACTGCATGACGTCACGATCTGACAGTGAAAGACAAAAAAAGCAAAGGAACTGTGGTCTCTTAATTTACAGGAAAGAAACTGATGTGCAGTGAGAGTAATCAGTTGATGCAGCAATTTCCAAAAGCACTATGCTCCGAACACACACCAGTACTTCAGAATTCTGTACTTTCTGTACTTCAAAATATGCTACAAATATATATTTGCATATGTGTGTATGTGCGTGTGGGTATGTAGAAATATATTCGCTTTATATCATGGCAGCAATTTTCCTTTTTCTCTGCTGTTGCTCTTATCTCCTTAGTCCTCCAGCAAAAAACTGAGTTAAAAAGATGGAGTGATATTTCTAATGTGAAAATAATAGAGTTAGTTAACATTTAAAATAAAACTTGCGATTTATTTCCAATAATTTTTATGTGTGAGCTAGCCAGGGTCAAAATCATAACAGTTGAGTAAGGGTAAACTTATAAATGTGGTTGGGTTTTTTTGTTGTGCTTTTCTGAGATATTTTCCTGAGGCAAGGGTTTTTTTTTAATCAACTTGATATATATTGTGGAAGTAATGTTAGATTCATAAAAGACAGCACATCCAAAGACATGATTATAACTGCTAAAATAATAAAAGCTGGGAAACACAAGCAGCAACTCTAGACTCCTGTGTTCAGATGAATTTTGGTGTGATTAAACCAACAAGAGTGCCAGCCCAAGTGTTACTAGTGCAAAACTGAGTGGAAGGGGAAAAATAAAAAAAGAAAGAAAAAATATTGCACTTTTGAGGGAGAAGAGGAGTAGCTTTGTAGAGAAGGTCTTTTCATTAACTGAGAGCCTCAAGATTCAGCCTCTGATTGCAGTTTTGCTTAAGAATTCCATAGAGAAGTTACCTAGGCCTGTCTTTTTAAGATAACATACTAAAAGTCATGTGTTCAGCAACTCTGAAAATTATGCTTGTTTAGATGTAGCTGCATGATTTTATTCATACATGTACTTAAGTTTCCCTTAACCTTGGTGTTTATTTCTGTGTCTGTAAAACAGTGGTGGTATATTAGGGAAGGTGTGAGGCTAATTTTGAAGCTCCTTGAATTTCATCCAGAATAGAATCGAAGAAAGTTGGTAAAACCTGTCTCAGGGTAGCTTTTGCCTATGAAATGGTAATACATAACAGAGAAAACAATTCTGTACTGTGATACGCACTTTATAGATACAAGTTAAAGGTATGTTTAAAAAAAGAAGTTATATAATATACAGTTTATATATAGGTGACAGGTTTTCATAGGTTATGTCTTTTTCAGACATGGGTAGTAAAGACAGCAGGACTCACATATTAGAATTAGAAAGGAATAACAGCTTGCTGGAAAGCCAGTACTTGTTTCATAGTTAACTACTTTCCCCTATTAGTACTTTTAGCCTTCAGTTAACTATGCTGAATACTTTTGGTCTATTATTATATCTGTAAAAAATTATTTAAAAAACCCCCCTCTTATTATCAACCTGGTTTTCAACCTTCCTTCAAAATCATGAAGATAGTATAAATATAGATATGTAAGCCATATCTATATTTAAAAAAAAACCCAGCCCTCAACTTTCTCTGTGCATTTTTGAATATTAAACTTTTCTTTGTTTGTCAGAAAGTCTAATGCAGTTTAATCTATCTGAAACAATGATCTTTCAGTCTGTAGAAGCAAGACAATTCTTATTCTGAAAATATACTGCTTAGTCTTGCTGTCAGTACATTTTGTATGGTGCTTGAATGGACCTATTGTCCTCTTGTGCACTCAAAGTGAATGAATTTATATTTCAAAGTGGAGCATTTCTTTCTTCCCTGTACCAATTTCCACTTCTTTTTCTGAAGGAGAGAACAAGACTGCACTCCTGATAGCATATAATTCTGAACCTTGGAAATTAGATTCCAGTGTATTTGTTGCTCACAAAGCCTGGTTTATGCCAAGTGTTGTACAGTTACCGTGAAGAGTTTGTTTGGACAGCTGTGGAAATAACTTCACTCTGATGTACCAATGAAATTGGTTAATTTCCCACCACCTTCAGTTTAGAAAAATACATTCATCACTTACAATTTCTTAACCTGTCTGACATTCCTCGTGCTGAAATTCAGTACTCTAAGTTCTTATGCACTAGCTGAATTTAAAACATCATATCTATTCTCTCTTCAGTGGGATTGTGCATACATTAGGTACATGTGCAAATTTTGGAGGGTTAGTGCTCAAGCTAAAGCTAAAGACTTTCAAATTAATGCATTTCACTTCTAGAGTACTTTCTTAGTTCTGCATTGTCAAGTTTTCAGTACAACAAAGATTGGTATCTGTCTTCACAGCCATAAATGTGTGTGACCTGTAGGGTGCTGTTCAGATCTGTTCAGATCTCTGGAACTACTCCACATTTATACCAGTGAGCTGACATGAATAGGACTAATTAAACCTATTAACATGCAGAATTAAATTTCATTGAAATCAATGGGAAATTGCTATCCCATTCAGTAGAGTCGTTGTCATTCAGATTTAGTAGGCATGTCTTTAATCATAGAATCATAGAATGGTTTGGGTTGGAAGGGACCTTAGAGATCATCAAGTTCCAACCCCCCTGCCATGGGCAGGGACACCTTCCACTAGACCAGGTTGCTGAAAGCCTCATCCAGCCTGGCCTTGAACACCTCCAGGGTTGGGGCATCCACAGCTTCTCTGGGCAACCTGTGCTAGTGAGGAATCAAGTCCAAATATCTGTATTCAAGTTAGTCTGACATGAGCAAGGCCACAGTAATGTTCTTTTACCCTTGATGTTGTTCCATTTACTCAAGTGTATTCTTAACTCTGCACTAGTTTTCAATATGGGCTGTTTTATGAAGTCTTGTAGAACTTCTGGCCATCTTGGACAAACTGTA